>ML383200.1:0-195785 GCA_005239525.1 Nicotiana knightiana | reverse complement strand
GCATAGTGAGAGAGGATGCGAGACAGTGAGATTGAGTACTCTGAGAGTGTGAGTACATGATTCGTCTCTAAGATACATGGAATTTGCATGCACACATTACATATAGGCATAGAGATGCATTTTCCTCATGCTATATAGTATCACGTCATTCATGACTTTTTACACATTGATATGTCAGCATAGAGAGGTATTTTTCACTTGTTATCTGGAAAGAAAATGAAACATCTTATTTATTAGGGGAAAGAATATTTGAAAAAATTACAGTTTTCAAAGTTACTCGTATTCTTGGCATTTTTGGTAAAAGATTTGGGTTTTCACTGAGATACTTGAAAAGCATGCCCATTTTTTAGAACTGTGAACGAGCTGAACATCTTACTTCTGAGATACCTCTTTTATTATCTGTATTATGTTGTTATGAATTGTTGTGGAATATTGGTATTGTACCCGACCTTGTGTTAGCTCGTCACTAATTTCAATCTAAAGTTAGGTTTGTTACTTAGTGAGTACATGGGGTCGGTTGTACTCATACTACACTTCTGCACCTTGCATGCAAATGTTGATTGTTGATGTTGTTGTGTTCGATGGGAGCTGGATTAAAGATGTACTTGCGTCCTTGTTGTAGCTGCCCCTTATTCGTGGTAGCTTTAGATCTATAAAACTCTGTTTATGTAATTTTCAACAGACGATGTATTTATTTCATTTCAGCTTTTGTAAATTCTATTCTTAGAAGCTCATGATTTGTATTACCGGTCCTTGGGAAATGTACAGGATTTAGATATTTTGTTTTACATAGTTGTCTTATTAAATTTCATTTAATTGGCTTACCTAGCGGGTTAGGTTAGGTGTCATCATGGCTAGTTGGATTTTGGGTCGTGACAAGTTGGTATCAAAGCTCTAGGTTCATAGGTTCTACAAGTCATGAGCAAGTGTCTAGTAGAGTCTTGCGGATCTGTATGATGACGTCCATACCTATCTTTGAGAGGCTACAAGACATTTAGGATATACTTCCCATCTTTCTTTTCCTTATCGTGCAGCATTGATCCAGCTTGAAGCATAAACATTTTAATTCCTTCCACGCATTCGTATGCGCACATGAGCGCTCGTTATCAGTTGTGCATCGACGGCTTGTGATTCCACGGTTGAGGTTCGAGATGTGATTTTGGTGTGCTGATGATGGGCTAGTCTGGAGGACTTGAGGCCCGGTTTTGACTATAGCTTGAGCACGGAAATTTCGATTATAGAAGCACGTGCTTTTGGGACTTATATGTCCGTTGGTGTCCCTATTAGTGGAATTTATGATTGGATGTCTATGTGGTGAGTGTGATGTGACTGCGAGATGTGTCCAGATTGTTCGAACCTGACGAGAAGAGTTTACTTGAGAGGTAGCAAGGACTATTGGGAGTTTTATCTCTGTCTTGATTTGGCGTATGGTTCCGAGTTATGAGTATATTAAAGGATCTTTCTTGTTGCTTAATGCCTGAACGAATTAGGTTCCCGTGTCTTATTGTTGAGATCAGACTCAGGAAGAATAAGCAATTGCATAGTAGTTGTGGCTGTGGAAGGGTATAGAAAGATGTCAGTTTGAGGCTAAGTAGGTGGGTTATCTCATGCGGGGTGTCCTGAGGTTGTGTGATCCCTATGTTATTTTGTAGCGAGTTCTCTTTTACTAGTGAATTAGATATGTTGCAATTTGAGTTCGGGTCGCTTATGAGAGTTGGCTTGCTTGATACAAGGATGAATGCGAGATTTGCAGATGATTTGAGATATTAGATGGTTTGTGTTATATGAGCTTATAAAGGATTTAGTTGGATTTCACTGTGGTATTGTGGCAGTAATAGAGTATAGGCTTTGTGAGTTATTGTGTGTTTTGATCTATGGCTTTGAGCCAAGTGGGGGAGTCTGCTATTGATAAGTTGATTGCATGATTATGTGTTGCATTGGTTTCAGTTCGATGTATACTGGTGACTCAGTTATGACTTGCAGAGTTGGAGTTTGAGAATGACTCGAGTAATGGAAAGTTTTGGATATAGGTTGTATTATACTCTAGGGGTATATGGGAATCATTGAACGATTGAGTAGTTATTCATAAAAGATGTAGTGTGCATGGAATAGGAATTTTCTCGGTTGCTTAGGAGTGTGGGTTACTCCCTTGGGTGTTGGTGTGCTAATGGGGCACAGGTCGTTCGGTTCGTTTGGTTGGTTTAATTAAGATTTGATAAAAGTGGATGACTCTCGAGAATGGTTCTAATAGATTCAAGATTTAAATGTAGCGATTTGGAATTTTCAAGATTTGTATATGGCTAGAAACTGAGAGTTACATTGGAAGGTGTTGAGACTTGTGGCATTTTTTATATCATTGTGGATTATGCATTTTAGTATCAAGAAGGTGAAGGAAACATTTTTAGGGTCACATAAGGTCTCTTTAGAGTAGGAGTATCGATTGTGGTTCTTCGGGGGTGCTTAAGAGGGAAATCAACGGCTTATGGGCCTTAAGGCGTTGTGGTTTTATACTAGGGTCTCTTGTGTGGTAAATTTTTGTTAAGGATTGTGGTGTTCGAGCAAGGAGAAGTATCAATTTGAAGGCAATTTGGAAAGGACTTGGAGAAATAAGATAGCTTGGTAGTAGGTTGGGTTAGCATAGTAATGGATATGATCGGTTCTTTGGGTACTTACGACGTAGCTAGTCACTTCAGGTGCTTTGTGGAAATGCTCTTGGGTTTTGGCGACCTGCGTGGCTGGGTTGAGTTAGAGAGATTCGGTTCTGATAGCTTGGTTATGTGCAAATAGGTTTGGAACAATGGTTTTTTCCATGGTTCGAGGGGTATATCTTCTACTAGCGTGAGGAACATGTAGTGTATAGCGAATATCTCCTGGATGAAATCAAATGGAAGGTCATTGGCTGATTGAGTATGTAGTTTCCTGTGACTCGGAGTGGGCTATGAAGTTTTCGTATTTTTCATATGATGGTATGATGGATGCGGCATGTTGTGTGGGATCGAGATTTTCATGTGCTAGGTCACAATTCAGTTTTGGAGGGAAGGTCATAAATTCGTGGGCATCATGGACAGTTCCAGATGACTAGGTAAATGATATTACTATTTGGTATGGCTTGATGAGAGTATACTTTTCAGAAGGGGCAATGTATTTGAATTATGGATACTTCATTGGTACTGCGACACTCTCCTGGTTGATCGACTACTGATATTTGAGTTCTGATACGTGGAACAGAAGAATTTTAGAAGCATTCCTCGTGGGATGAACGTGTATAAGAGATGTGTTAGATATTCTAGCGGTGGAGTTGGGATCATATATGGTGATTCGTGTGTTCTATGGATTTGGAGACTGGGAGGTCTCAAGAGCGGATTGTTCCATGGTTGTGGATTGTGAAGTCATGGACGAAGCTAGCTAGATGATAGTATGTGTTATGATTCGGACATATTTGGCATTCAAAGGCTTATTTATGTATTTGTGGCTGTCCGGAGTTGATTTGTGGGTCCACTGGTAGTCCCAATTAGGATGTCTAATTTACACCGAGTTGGATTGGTTGGATCCATAACGCTATTGTTGAGGGATGTGCTATTTGGTTGTTGCTAAGCTTATTCGTGTTCTGAAATTTTCAGCGAGTTACTCTTTTACGCTACGAGGAGTTGTGATTCGTTGGTTTTTGGCAGTCACGGTGCGGTTCTATTATGGTCTTATAGCGAAATTCGAGCGAGATGAGTAATTGGGTAACACATGATTGAGGGCGTATTGGTTATGTTTCTTCGGGATTTGTGTGGCATGGTGTCATTTGATTCTCCATGGCTATAGTAATGCACTTTGGGTACTTGATGTCGAAATTTCGCGTGGTTATCGATTTTGAGTAGGGTGGCTCGAGGTGTATGATATGGATCAGCGTTTGGATGGGGTCACGCATTGTAGTGGAGTTATGTTGAGGTGTGAAACTTTGTGTTAGAGTCGGGTGATGGTTCTACGGTGTGTGATGGGTTCTTAGCATTGCATGGTGATTGTACCCGTTGAGCTTACGGGACAGTTCTCTTGATTGAGTCATTTTCGTGATTGAATACATTTGGATTGTTGCTTATTGGTGCATGGATTGCACGGTTTGTGGCTCTAAGTAGTATTGGTGTTGCATGTCGGTAGAGTAGTGGTTATTCGATAGGATGGAGTCATCGGATCTAGGATAGGATCTATCGGATTTGATTGCGGTATATTTGGAAGGATAATATCGGGAGTCGGCTTAGGAATTGGCTATAGTTCTTGTTGAAGGAGAGGGAGATCTATGGCTTTTTTATTTGATGAGTGGTTATGAGTTTCTGTGTGTTCTTTCATTATCGGCAGTGTACGAAGGTTTTAGGATGAGGTTTTGTTAGGTATGAGGTTTATTACCGTAATTGGGTTGTTTTGTGCAGCTAGTGTGATCAGAGATTTTGCTATGGATATTTGAGTTATATGGTATATCCTATGATTGTAGCTTGGATTATGGTTGTGGTTTGGTATAACTTGTTCAGACTTATACAGTGTGTAGGTTGCGAGACTTAGATCCTATAAGAAATTTCGGGTGTTGGAAATTGGATTCTAAGGCCTGTGGGCTAGGTTGAATTGAGAAATTTCAGTTATGTTGTGTTATCGGACCTGTGTGGGATAGGGTGACGTGGGATCACCCTCGGACATGTGCATGGTAAGGTTATAAGGCGGTTTGATAGTTTTGGGAACAACTCTTGGCACGTTCGAGGACGAACGTATGTTTAAGTGGGGGAGAATGTATTTATCCGACTGGCATTTTGAGCATTTGCACTTCGCTCGGTAGTTTGGGGGCACGAGTAGGTATGTATAATGTATTAGGACTTGTGTGCAAAATTTGAGTTCATTTCGAGTTGATTTGATATGTTTCAGTGCGAGTTTTTGGATATCGAAAGTTCATTAAGTTTGATTTGAGGTGTGTTTCGTCGTTTCGATGTTGTTATGCATGATTTGTGGCCTCGAGTAAGTTCGTGTTATGATATGAGACTTTTTTCTATGTTCTCACGGGGTCTCGAGGGGCTCGGGTGAGTTTCGGATAAGTTTGAGTTGTGTTGCACTTGTTTTTTTTATGTCTCGACGTCGTTTCTTCAAGCATAAATAATATCATATTGAACAAATGAGCTCTGATTTTTGTTTTGATTAAAGTATTAGATCAGTATCATAATTACAGACTCGCAGAAAAAAGAATCGTCGAATTTGGACATCGTATGAGGATTTCATGGTCATTTTACTAAGAATTTGGTTGCCAGATTTTTCAGATTAATTACGAAATTGTCACTGACTTCGTATTTAAAAATCTGCACAATTCCAAATATTGAAACCAACATATCTCCTTCATTATAAGGTCAAATGGAGTGATTCAAAAGTCTATCTTGATTGAAATTTCACAAGGAATCCATTGAAGAATCAAAAATAAGTTTTGGGATCACTAGTCATGCCAAACGAGGCAAAATAACTGGGCAAAAGACTTAATATCGAAGGTTTGTTTATTTGATCATATTTTGAGTTGGGGAGCTAGGATTAGGACAATTTTTGGAGGCGATTTTCACCATATAGATTGGAGTAAGTGTTCTATACTCGATTTTGGTTACATTTCGTGAATCCATCTTCGTTTTTGGCATTTGATTGATGATTACAAAGTAAAATTTGGGGGTTTTGTCTAAAATTTCATAAAGTGAATTCTTGAGTTTTGAACATCAATTCGGAGCAGGATTTGAGTGAAAGTAGTATGGTTGGACTCTTAATTGAATGAATTAACGGATTTTGTTAGTTTTGTCAGGTTCCAAGGCTTGGGCCCGGGTTTGACTTTTTTGTCGATTTTGGAATTTTGATTAAAGAATCGACCTTTATCGATTGGGTTTGTTTCTTTTGGAATTATTTGATGTATTTGAGTTTCTTTTGGCTAATTTCGAGCCGTTTGGAGGTCGTAACGCGCGAGATGACATTTTTTTGGAGCATCATTTGGCTTACTGGGCATTTGATTTAGCTTGTTCGAGATAAGTAACTCTTCTAAACTTAATGCTGAGGGTATGAAACCCAATAATACGTGTTATGTGATTGGTATTGAGGTGACACACATGCTAGGTGATGGGCGTGTGGGCGTGCACCATGTGAATTGGGACTCTGTTGCTTCTATGGCACTGTATAATGGCCCTAGTTTGTTGATATTTGTGTTTTCACCATGTGATAAAGTAATTGCGCTGTCAATCATGCTAAATATCATGATTAGGCTTCTTGTTGATGTTGTTAGGACCCATAATGGTCATTTCTTGCTGTCATCTTACTTATTTCATTGATATTTCGTACTCAGTCATATTCATGCATTCATATCATATCTCAATTTCAGTTGTTGTTATTGATACATCATATCATTGTTGTCGGGCCAGATTTATGACATTGTGAGCATGTGGGTGAGACTGGAGATATTGATGACTAAGTGAGGCCGAGGGCCTGAGTGAGAGTGACATTTTGGGATCGGGCTGCACGCCGCAACATATTATATCTATTACACTTTATGGGATCGGGCTACACGTCGCAGCGATATATTGATTATATTTATGCATATGGATCAGGCTGAACGCCGCAACAAGTTTTCGGGCTATATATTTATGTATATGGATCGGGTTGCACGCTGCAACAATCCTTAAGGATACTTTTATATATTATGGATCAAGTTGCACGCCGCAAAGAGATTGGATCGGGCTGCACGCCGCAACGATATAGCTCTTGGGCGGAAGGAGCCCCCTCGGAGTTCGTACACCCTCAGTATATATATATGTGGATCGATCTGCACACCGCAGCAGTTATTACACAATGTTGAGTGATTGAGTGTGTTAAGCATTGAGCAAAGTGAGCGAGGACGCGAGACAGTGATATTGAGTACTCTGAGAGTGTGAGTACATGATTCGTCTCTGAGATACATGGCATTTGCATGCACACATGACATACAGGCATAGAGATGCATTTTTTCTCATGATATATAGTATCACGTCATTCATGACTTTTTACACACATTGATATGTGGGCATAGAGAGATCTTTTTCACTGGTTATATGGAAAGAAAATGAAACATCTTATTTATTGTAGAAAGAATATTTGGAAAAATTACAGTTTTACTTACTCGTATTCTTGGCATTTTTGGTAAACGATTTGGGTTTTCACTGAGATACTTGAAAAGCATGCCCATTTTCTAGAACTATGAACGAGCTGAACATCTTACTTATGATATATCTCTTTTATTACATGTATTATGTTGTTATGAACTGTTGTGGAATATTGGTATTGTACCCGACCTTGTGTTATCTCGTCACTACTTTCAACCTAAGGTTATGTTTGTTACTTAGTGAGTACATGAGGTCGGTTGTACTCATAGTACACTTCTGCATCTTGCGTGTAGATGTTAGTTGTTGATGTTGTTGTGTTCGATGGGAGCTGGATTGAAGATGTACTCGCGTCCCGGTTGTAGCTGTCCCTTATTCGTGGTAGCTTTAGATCTATAAAACTCTGTTTATGTACTTTTCAAATAGTCGATGTATTTATTTTCTTTCTGCTTTGTAAATTCTATTCTTAGAAGCTCATGATTTGTACTACCAGTCCTTCGGAAATGTATAAGATTTAGATATTTTGTTTTACTTAGTTGTCTTATTAAATTTCATTGAAATTGGATAGTTGTTAATTGGCTTATCTAGCGGGTTGGTTAGGTTCCATCACGACAAGTTGGATTTTGGGTCGTGACACATATGCCCGGAATCGAATTCTGAGGTCCCTAGCTCGAGATATGAATTTTTGTTGAAAATTAAAAGTCTGAAAATTTAATGGTTTTTAAGAATTGATTGATGTTTGGCATTGTTGATATCGAGCCCGTATTTTGGTTCCGGAGTCCGGTACATGTCCAATATAATATTTATGACTTGTCTGTGAAATTTGGTAAGAAATGGAATTAGTTTGACGTGATTCGGACGTCCGGTTGTGAAAATAGAAGTTTTAAAGCTTTCTTGAAAATTTCATTCGATTTGGTGTTCAATTCGTAGTTCTAGATGTTATTTTGGCTATTTTATCGCACGAAAAAGTTCGTATGATTTTTTAGGACTTGTGTGGATGTTTGGTTTGGAGCCCCGAGGGCTCGAGTGAGTTTCAGATAGGCTACGGGATGTTTTAGACTTAGAAAAATCTGGTTTTCTGCAGTTTCAGGTGCCTTCTGGTTTCCTTCTTCGCATTCGCGAAGGCACTCTCACGAACGCAAAGTAGAAACTGGGCTGGCTGGATTTTTCTTCTTCGCGAACACGAAGGCTGGTCGCGAACACGGAGCGATGGGGGCTTTACCCTTTGCGAACGCGACCAGATCAACGCGAACGCGTAGTGTTAGGGACCTAGGGGAGGGGTCAGTCATTCCTTCATAGCGAAAGCGAGCAAGGGCTCGCGAACGCCAAGGAAAGGGGGGGAGTAGCCTTCACGAACGCGATGAGGGACTCGTGATTTCATAAGCTTGGCAAGATCTGCTCTTCGCAAATGCGACAGTGTCCTCCCGAACACGATGAACAATGTCGCCCAGCTATTAAACATTCCCATTACAGGACTTAAGCCATTCTTTCAAATTTTCTAAAGCTAGACGGCCTAGAGGCAATTCTCCCAAGTTGTTTTCTTCCCCAGAGTGTTGGTAAGTGATTCTAAACCATTTTCTTCTAATGAATTTTCAACCTAAAATCTAGGGTGTTCACGGTAGAATCGTGGGTTTTGCGTAGAAACTAGGGATTTGGAAAATTAGAGATTTAGACCTCGAATTGATGTCGAATTCCAAAACCAATTATATATCTGGGCTCGTGGGTGAATGGGTAAATGGATTTTGGTCCGAACCTCAGGTTCGACCAAGCGGGCCCGGGGTCGATTTTTGACTTTTTGGGGGAAAGTTAAAATCTAAATTTATGCATTGTAGTGGATTCCTTTAGAAATATTTGATGCTATTGAGTTGATTGTGGCTATACACGAGTGGTTTGGAGGCGAATTTAAGAGGAAAAGCCCCGGTAGAGCTTTGAATTGACCGCAGAGCGAGGTAAGTATCGTGGTTAACCTTGGCTTGAGGGATTAGATCGTATTTGCCTATTTGCTTCGTGTTTGAATGTTTAGTACAATGTATAGATGAGGTGACGAGTACCTATGTGTTATTGTCGAGTCATAGCATGAGAGTGAGTCTTATTCTTGTAATTTTTGCTTTCCTTGATCATATAATCCAATATGGCACGACATATTATCCAATATTATCCATTAACACTCACAATATGGCACAACATCACTCTTCTTGCATTACACTCACAATATGGAACGGCATTACCCTTCGTGCATTAACACTCTCCCTTACCATAATGCAATGAATAAATAACAACAGGGAGATAAAATAACAAGTACAAGCCTTACTTCAACAATTGGTTCCACAATATCAACCTCAACTTCAGAATCAATACTCAACTTTCACCAAAAGATCCATAAACATGATAAGAACAATCAATTTAACAATACTAGTCTAAACATGGATAACATGAACAGGGGAAGCTATAATTGCAAGAAACCAAGGCCACCCGCATGTTTTAACCTGACTACAACGCATAAGTACTCATCATCTCACATATACGTTTGTTCCCAACATTTAAACATGTGGAAAATAGACAAACGAGTCCTATTCCCTCAAGACAAGGTTAACCACGACACCTACCTCGCTCCAACGACCAATCTCAAAGCTCAACCATGGCTTTCCTTTCAAACAAGCTTCTGAACCAATAGAATCTAGCAATTTACCAACCAAATAATTTAAATTAATCCATAGGAACTACCCACAATTGTAAAGAATTCAATTTAGGTCATTATTGAAAAAGTCAACACCCGAGCCCGCTTGTTCCAAACCCGAAATTCGGAGCAAAACCTGATTATCCATTCACTCTCGAGCCCGATTATGTGATTTATTTTGGAATCCGACCTCAATTCGAGGTCTAAATTCCAAATATATAAAAATACCTAATTCTACCCTAACCCCCAATTTTCTCCATGAAAATCCTAGATTATAGGTTAAAAAATTGTGAAATGTAATGAAAGATTGAAAGAAAATGGGTTAGAATCACTTACCAATGTTTTGGAGAAGAAATAGTCTTGGAAAAATCGCCTCTAGGGTTCTAGGATTTAAAAATTTGATGAATGAGAGAAAAATCCCGTCTAACTTAAGTTTTACAGGGCTGCAGATGTCGCAAATGCTATGTCATATCCGCAATTGCGAGAAAGAGGTTGCAATTGCAAACTCCCCTCAGAATCCCAGTGATCGCATTTGTGATAAAGTGGTCGCAAATGCCAACCTTGATGCCCTCGCAAATGCGGACCATCTTTCGCAAATGCGAAGATAATCCCAATAGTGCCGAGTCGCAAATGTGACTCTACCATCGCAAAAGTGGAATTGGCAAGTCCTCAAATGCAAACTTTTTACTCGCAAATGCGAGTACCCCTACCATGCCCAGGCTCGCAAATGCGATGTTTCTTCGCAAATGCAAGACCTGCAATAGACATCAGAATCTAAAATGCATCAGCTATGCTTTCTAAGTCCAATTCACTCTGTATCCTATCTGAAACTCACCCGAGCCCTCGGGGCTCCAAACCAAATATGCGCACAAGTCCTAAGACATCATATGAACTTTCTCTCGCGATCAAATCACCAAAATAACACCTAAAACTACGAATTGAACACTAAATCAAATGAAATTTTTAAGAAAACTTTGAAATTTCTAATTTCACAACCGGACGTCTGAATCACATCAAACCAACTCCGTTTCTCACCAAATGATATTGACTACCTATTTTTCAGTTGAATGAAGAACGACGTTCGCCTCTTATAAACAAGTACAAAACTATTATTCATTCCGGTGAAGTACATCTTTCTTTGCCCAATCTTATTCTAGGATCCAAACATGAATTTTTTCCATAATTAGGTTATATGTTAAGAGTTTGTGTAACTTTTATATAATACAGAGGCTAAAGACTTCTTGTAGCTTTATTTGACTAATTTGAATGAAACATGGTAAGTTAACTGAGGTCCTCTACTCTTCCTTCACTACTAGAAACAGGCAAAAGTCGTCCAAATAATACCGACCAAAATCGGTCGGAAAAAAAAACCCGACCGAAATCGGTCGGAAAATAAGTAAATTGATCGCAAAAGTCAAAGAAAATATTTCTAACAACGGAAATAACGGTCCCACAACAAATATATAAGAATTTCGACCAATTTCAATCGGACCTGGTCATACTTATATATTATCTAAAAAATAATCTTTAATTAAAATTTTTTAAATATACTGACCGATTTCGGTCGATATACTTAAAATTATGCTTTCCCGCCCAAGGCAATTGCTTTTTAATATAACAAAAATTAAATATATATAATTTACCAACCAGAATAAGTTTTAATTAAATTTTTCCGACCGAGTTTGGTCGGAAACACCATTTTAAAATTATTAAAATATAAATTTAGTGAAATTACTGACCGAAGTCGGTCGGTTTTTGTCAACCTTTTTATAAATAGCTTTTAAATAAGAAATATTTAATACTTTTTATATATATATGTGGGGGGGGGGGGGACCACCAAAGGATGTGGTGCAGTGGATGAGACTGCTCTTCCCTTAACCAGAGGTCTCGGGTTCGAGCCCTGGGTATGGAAAAATCCTTGGTAGGGAGCGCTTCCCCCCGAATAGGGCCCTACGCAGCGCGAATCCGGATATAGTCGGGCTCCAATGCGGGTACCGGACACCGGGTGGGAAATCAAAATATATATATGGGGGGGGAGGGGGGAGTGTGTGTGTGTGTGTGTGTGTGTGTGTATATCGATTATAGCTTATATACTATATGAGGATAGGGTTGCCCTATTGACATGCCACACCAATACAACCTTAAGCTACAAACTGTACAATCCGTGCACCAATACGCAACAATTCAAGTGTACTCAAACATGGAAAATGACTCAAATGAGAGAACCGTCTGGCAAGCTCAACAAGTACCACCACAACGCAATGCTAAGAACCCATCAAACATCATAGAACCAAAACACATGAATCTTACACAAAGAATCATATCCCAACATAACTTCACTGCAGTGTACGACCCTATCCAAACACCGGCCCATATGAAATACCTCAAGCCACAATGCTCAAAATGAACAACCACACACAATTCGACGTCACGTACCCAAAGTACATGACCACAACCACGGAGAGCAAACAACACAATATACCACAACCGAAAAAAAGCCATAGCCAAGGCGTAATCAACCATTCCACACCCCAATCACCATCTCGCTTGGATCCCTCTACAAGACCCAAACAGAATCGCACCATGTGTGCATATAAGCAACAAATCACAACCCCTCGTAGCATAGAAGAGCAGCACATAAAACATATCAGATACAAATAAAATCAATTCTAACCGAATGGAACATCTCTCAATAATAGCAGTACAGAGTCAACAAATACGATCTGATGTAGAATACATATCCTTATTGGCCTACAAATGGACCCTTAAATCAACTCCGGTCATCCCCCAAATGGACAATAACCCTCCAAAAGTTCACAACGACCTAACCATAACATGTAGCACCATCTACCTAACTTTGGACACATCTTCACAGTCCGCAACCCCGAAACAATATGCTTCTGAGAACTCCCAGTCTCCAAATTCATAGAACACATGAATCACCATAACTTATCCCAACTCCAACATTCTAATGTCTAACACATATCTCATGCACGATCATCCCATGAGGAATACTTCTATAATTCTTTCATTCCATATAGCAAAATCTGAATATCGAGTCGATCATCCTGGTGAGTTCTGCAATACCAATGAAGCATCTGTAAATCAAAATATAGTGTGCCTTCTGAAATGCGCACCCTTCTCAGCAATACAAAGTAGTAATAGCATTCATCTAGCCATCTGAACCCGTTCATGTTGCCTAAGAATTCATGACCTTCCCTTCAAAACTGAACTGTGACCTTGCACATGTTGGTCTTAATCCCGCACAACACACCACATCTATCATGCCATCATGTGAAAAGAACGAGAATCTCATTATCAACTCTGAATCACCAGCAGAATACATACCCCACCAATCAAAAATCTTCCATTTGATCCCATCCAAGAGAAACAATACCCAACATGCTCCTAACGCCGGTAGAAAATATCCAGCTCAAACCGTGGTAGAAATCATCACCGGGAACACTTTGAAATCTATTTGCACTTAACCAAGCCATCAGACTTGCATCTCACTAACTCAACCAAGACACGGATGTCGCCAACCCAAGAGTATTGCCACCAAAATACCGGTAGAGACTCACCGCATCATAAGTACCCAAAGAACCGTCCATATCCAATACCGTGTTGGTCCAACTTACTACCAAGTAGTCCTATTTCTCTGATTCCCTTACGAATTACCCTTAAGTAGACACCTCTCCTTGACATAACGCCACGATCCTTACCCAAAGCTCACCACCAGAGATCCTAGCATAAAACCACATCGTCCTAAGGCACGTAAGTTGTTGTATTCCCTCTTAAGCACCCCAAAAGTACCACCATCGATATACCCATTCTGAGGAGACCTTATGTGAATTTAAAATTGTTCCTTTTTCCTTATATTGAAATGTAGAATCCATATTCATACATAATTACCGCAAGTCCCTGCACCATCCAATTTAAATAACTGATTCTGGCGATATACAAATTCTGAAAAAAATTCAATTGCCACATATACATTTTAAATCCATTAGAACCCTCTCGAGAGCCATCCACTATGCTCAAATCTAAAGTGCACCGCCCAAACGGGCTGAAAGACACGTACCCCACTAGAACAACATCACTCAAAGAAGTAACTCTGCTTTAACACCACCGATAAAGTTCATACCCCGTGCACACTACATCCTTCACAAATAACAACTCACTCATCCCATTATACTCATAAAGTGCAATATAACCCGTATCAAGGAATTTCCTTACTCGAGTCATCCTCGATCTCAACCTCTGCAAGTCATAACGGACCCACAATTATGCCTCAAACAAAAACTTGTATTTAACACATAACCATGGAATCAAATCGTCAATAGTAGGCTCCCCCACTTGGTTCAAAGCTATAGATTAATTCTTTGATAACTCACCGTACCCATACTCTATTGCTGCCAAAAATCCCGCATTGAAATTCAACAAAGTCCTTCATGAACTCATGTAACACATACGATATAATACCTCAATCATCCGCTAAGCTCACATTCATTTTGGTGACAGTCAAGTAAACTTTCTCAACCAATCAAAACTCAAATCTCTACACATATACCCCCGCTGGTAGCAAATAAACCCTCCACATAACATTATAGGGATCACATATCTGTAAATTACCCCGCAGGTGATAACCCACATGTTTAACCTCAAATTGACATCTTGATATACCCTTCCGTAGCCACAGTTACTACGCAATCACTTAATCTTCCTGAGTCCGGACTCATCTACAAGACATGAGAATCTAATTCATTCCACAATTAAACAACATGAAAGATCCTCCAACACACCCATAACTCGAGACTATACGTCAAACCGAGACATACATCAAGCACCTAATAGACTTTTTTATATCTCAAGCAAACTTTTTCATCACATTTAAACCATCTGAACACATCATGTAGTCACATCATACTCATCATATAGCCATTCAACCGCTCATCAAGCCACAAATTCCACTCATAGGGACACTACCGGACATATAAGTCCAAACGCACAAATTCTCAAAACTAAAACTACCGAGCCTAAGCTGCGGTCTAAACCTAGCCTCAAGTCCTCCAGAGTGGCCCATCACCAAAACATAGAATTCACATCTCGTACCTCGTTCATAGAATCACAAGTTGTCAATGCACAACTGATGCCAAGCGCTCACATACGGATAAGAGTGAGTGGAATGAAATTCGAAGATATACGCTTCAAGTTGAATCAATGTCGCACGATAAGGAAACAAAAGATGGGAAGTTTTATCCTAAATGTCTCGTATCCTATCGAAGATAAGTATAAACATCATCATATCGACCCACAAGACTCTACTAGACATTTGCTCATGAAATGTATAACCTATGAACCTGGGGCTCTAATACCAACCTGTCACGACCCAAAATCCGACCACTCGTGATGGCACCTAACCCAACCCTCTAGGTAAGTCAATTAACTACAATCCAACTTAATTAGATTTATCGAGGAAAATAAATGATAAAATAAACCTTTCTACTTTTCCCAAGGACTGGTAGTACAAATCATGAGCATCTAAGATTTAGAATTATACATAACTGGTAAGAAATTAAATACGTCATCTGTTTGAAATAAACGTGAATAGATTAAAAATTTGAAGCTACCATTAACAAGAGGCAGTTATGACCGGATCACGAAAACATATTCAGTGCTAGTTCCAGCCATACATCACAACATCAGCATCCAAAATGCAGAAGTGTAGTATGAGTGCAATCGACCCCATGTACGCAGTAAGTATATTGTTTAACCTCGTCGAAGTAGTGACGAGGATTTTTAGTTAAAAGATACTCATTGTTATAACATATACAGTAGACTAGTAATAGAAACAATTATAGAGCATAACATATAGGGGTACAATAAAACAACTATGCAAGATAGAAATGATTACTAGGAGAAATCACAGTAGTAAATTCATAATTTTTCCTGGTGTGAGAATATATTCAAGATATCACATCGAATGGCACGGTAACACCTTTGCGCATTTATCTGATTCTCACCCAATATATGTTTGTATATCAAATATTGGCACGGCAACACTCTTTGTGCATTTATCTCTTTTTCACCGAGCATACATATAACAGTACCAACTAGGTGGGCGAAATGCCAATAACAAAAATAATAAAGTGGGAGGCATACAGGAAGCAATAACGAACAAGGCAGTACATATGGACAACGGAAACATACTCAAAAAAAGGGAATAGATGTGGATATGACAATTAGAGGGAAAACATGATATTTTCAAGTTAAATAGATAAACAACATGGACAACACAACAACAATTGGAATAAAGGACAAGTCAAAACAACATCGACAACCAAGGTAAAGGCATGAATAGATACACAAGGAAAAGATATCACAACATAATGCATGCCCACGTTCTCACCTACATGAAGACACCCTTCGTGCCATGAACATATAGTAATACAAAACATGATGATATAACTGAAATGGCACGACATTACCTTTCGTGCTTTTACTCGCATACGCATATGATAATATGCATGATAGAATGATAGTATAATTGAAATGGCACGGCATCACCCTTCGTACTTTACACTCTTTCTCACATAATAATGAATTTAAAATGGCACGGCATCATCCTTCGTGCTTTAACTCTCCCTCACATAATTATGTAGATAAAATGACAAGGAATCACTCTTCATGCTTTACACTCTTCCTTACCAAGCACATTATATCATTAACAAGAAAGGCAAGAAGCATAAATAACATCAAGGAGAGTGTTAAACGAATGCTCAAAATTGCACATCAATCATGGATTTCAAGCCAATAACAATTCAATAAACCTCAAGTACTTTATTATCCAAGTATTTTCAACAACTCTCAAACATGATCTTCAACTCAAGTATAGAATTCAAAACCTCGAGAATATCGGTCGTAGCGATGTATTTGTGATCGAGTATTATAATAGCCCTTTAGCACATCAATAATTTCACAAAAAGTCCGTCAAATTTTAATCTAATTATAATAAGCTAAATCATGGTTTCTAGCATTTAATTTCCTATTCATAGTAATCTAGAAGTCAAGGAAGACATGAAACAAGAATGTCACATAACTATTCAAGACACAATTAACCGTACAATTTACCCCCGAGCATGATTACCTGGCACATACATATATACTCGTCAACTAATATATGTACCAACCCCGCATATTGCAAAAAATGGAAATTAGTAAGAAAAATTTTCTCAAAAAAGTTAGGCATTACACTTACCTCGACCAAGCCAATTCGATACACTAGCAGTGTCGTCCCGCTCAAATCATCCTCCGAACGGCTCGAAACTAGCCACAAGCAACTCAAATACATCAATAATAGCCTAAGGAAATAATTCTAAATAGTAAAGTTCGAGTTTAAAATTACAAGTCTGAAGTCAACCAAAAGTCAACATGGGGCCCATGTCTCGGAATCCAACAAAAATTATAAAATCCAAACACCCATTCAACCATGAGTCCAACCATACCAAATTAACCAAATTCCGACCAAAACTCGACCTCCAAATCCTCAATTTAAAGTCTAGAAAATTTCTATCAATTTCAACCCAAAACACTAATTTAATGATAAAAACAACAACATATTCATGTAATTTAACCAAATCGAGCTAGAATCACTTATCCCAATCCATATGGTAAAAGTCGCCTAAAAATAGCTTCAATCCGAGCTCCATAGCTCTAAATATGTTAAAATGGCTGAAACCTCCGAAATTTAGCTTTTGCCCAGGTATTTACCCTTCGCGAACTTGGCAAATGCTTCGCGATTGTGAAGCACAACTTTTCTCAGCTCAAAACTGCCCTTCACCATCGCGTGAAACCAATCGTGATCGCTAAGACCAAGCTGCCAACTCTTCCAGACAACCTCTATTATAATGGTCATAAGTTTTTGTAGAAAACTCCAAATGATAAATGGTTTGGTTTTTGGAAAACTAGACACCAAGAGCTACAACTTTTATTTTGAATCATCTCGAAATTTCTGATATATTGCAAGATATAAGCTTCCAAAGTCAGCCATGTGCAGCAGCATTCCTTCTACGCCATCGCAAAAAGTCTTATGCGATCGCGATTCACAAGGCCCCAAACTGTAGTTTTCTCTTCGCGAACGCGACCAAATATTTGTGATCGCGATGCAAACCTCTGTATAAAAAACCAACAATTAAAAATGGCCTAGAAATGGTTCGAAACTACCCCGAAACTCACCCGAGCCACTCGGGACCCCGTCTGAATATACCAACAAGCCCAAATACATAATATGGACTTATTCGAGGCCTCAAATCACACATAAAAATATTGAAACGACAAATCTCACCACAATTAAAACTTAGCAAATTTCAATCTTCCGATTTCCAAAACTCGTGTCGAACCATATCAATTCAACTCGGATTGAACTCACATTTTGCGCACAAGTCCCAAACGAAGCTACTAAAATTTTTGGTCACAATTTGAACCTGATATCATCAAAGTCAATTATCGGTTAAACTTATGAACATTCCAAACCTTCAAATTTTCAAATTTCGTCGATTATCGCCGAAACCTTCTAGAAATATCCAAATGAAATTCCGGGCATGCACCCAAGTCCAAAATCATTATCTGGACCTATAGGAATCATCAAAACACCGATCTGAGGCCAAATACTCAAAAGTCAAACTTGATCAATTCTTCCAACTTAAAGCTTCAAACATGAAATTCATTCTTCCAAACTAATTCTAAAACCCCTTAAAAGTCAAAATCGACGATTCACACAAGTCATAATTTCATTATATGAAGCTACTCAACACTTCAATTAGTTGAACGGAATGCTAATGCTCAAAACGACTGGTAAGATCGTTATAGTGACGAATGTGTTTTAAGTTTTGGTCTTCGGGAGTTTGGTGTTGTAAGTGGTATAAACTCTTGTGGAAATGAACATGTTCAGGATAATTTCAGTGGACCCAATAGGTTGGTGGATACTTATTTTTCTGATTTTCAAGTGGTGCCAAAGAAGTCGCGTATTGATTGTTTTGAGAAGAAGAAATGACAGTCTGATGAAGACGCAACTAAGATTACAATCATTTATTTCATAAACACGTTTTTAATGTACACTCAGGCTCAGAAGTCATTTATAAGTAAACATGATTTCAATCTTGTCGAGATTGGTGAGTGTGTTTCCTTTCCCTGGGGTAAGATTGAGTTTCAAACTTTAATGAAGTCGGTGAGGGACATATTGAGAAGTTAGAGTTTTATAGGACTGGTGGATTTCCTCTTGCACTACAGGTATGGTTCTATGAATGTTGTACCTATATTCGATAAAAAAATTGTTATTCGCGTTGGAGATCATATACCATGCATATTGAATTGAGAAATGACAGACCGGGAACGCGTGGGAACTTCTCTACTGGTTTCTTCAACATCATACGAAATAAGCTTCTAGCTTTTGTATATTGATAAGTTATGCACATTTGATACATATGTGATACACTAAATATAAAGTTTTATACATTTTTTATACATCTAGGACTGAACACTTTTTGTTACATTTGCAGTTTAAAAATATTTCTCCTACGACTGAAGAGCTAAGAAGATTTACTTTGCATGTTAAAGTTAACGATGAGTATCAGAAGTATTTGACATCACATAACAAGGGAAAACTTCTTTTTGATGATAGAGGTGATTTTGTTACGCCAACCCCAAAACAGATTAAGGAGTCTCTCCCACCAAAAAGGCGTCGGGTGTCCAACCTGTTGATTATGATCTTGAGTTGCAGAAGTTGAAGGCTGATATTAAACAAGTTTGTATTGGTCTTTTATATTATTTTTCTTTTAAAGTATTGTTAAAAATGTATATTCAAAGTTTATTATTTTTCTTATTTTTTTCCTTTTGTAGTTCCATAAGCAGTTAAAGTCCTTCATAGAATATGTTTCTGATAAATTCAAGGAAATATTTGAGTTAATAAATTCCAAGATATGTGTTTCTTTCGCATTGTGTATTTTCTTTTATTTTTTAGTTCACTTATTATATCTTTTTTTTTTAATTTAAAATCTTGGTGCAAGAAAAACAAACATGGTCCACATCCAGAGGAAGACATCAGTGGTTGTCAGGTCAATAATGATTTCCTGAGCAATATGGAGTTTGGTGGCAATAAAGAAGTTGGCATAGATGGTTGTAAGTTGTGTTTAGTTGTGCATTCTGTCTTTTTTCCTTTTTCGTTCTTTGTTGTTTTTGATAATTCGATTTTTTTAAAAAAAAAATAGGCCGGTGGAAGTGAAGGCAAAGATGTTCCACATTCTAAAGGAGATACAGGTGCGCATCATGCTAACAACTTTGTGCTCGATGAAGAAGATCAGTTAGGTGTCAATATCATGGAAGAACCTTCTGGCGGTGTCCCTATCATGTTCGTTGCTAAAGTAACTTTCACATCAGATGGAGCGCATGTTGGCGCTATTAGTGAGAGCGCAGATAAGGCGGCAGGGGGAGATGGAGGAAGAATCTGAGAAAGAAGAGATTCCCGAATCTTAGACGGGCGTTGTTAGTATGACTGCAAGTGCTGATGATGCTGTAGGGGACATGAAGGACAATTTGAGAAAGAGTTTCCCAAATCTCAGATTGTTATGTATCAATCTGAATAACCTCATGTAGTTTCGCCGGAAATGAAAAAAAGAAAGAGATATTCAGGATCTAGTAGTGTTGTTGCAGTGAAAGAAAAAAAAAGCAAATTTATGCTGTTAAGCTTCCTTTTCAAAGCAAAATCGATAATGGCGTTAACAACTGTTTGTTGAATGTATTTTCTACAAAAGAAAAAAAAATATTGTGTAATTTTATTTTCATTTTCATGCAATATCTATTTATTTAAACCATGCATTTTTCCTTTTTGAGTCAAATTCGTAAATATTTAGTCGGAACTTTACTATTTTTAGCTAAGATATTTATTTAACCAATATATGGAGTTCCAATAACGTTTTTTAATTTATTTACTTTTACATGCAATGAATAATATGTTCTAATTGTGTATTCCTTCTTTTCTACACCAAATATATAAAAGTTACTTGATTAAAATATCATTATCTATAGTGAAATAAAAAATTATAGTTAAATAACATTGTATCAATTCTTTTAACAGATTTTGGCACGAAAAAGAAATTTAAATAGTTGGTGGACTTTAAAAAATAAAAAAAATACATATATTGTTGTAAGAAAATGTCACATGGACAAAAAAATTTATGTGGCAACGTATGTGTCGCCCTCTCATGGATTGTCAGTGTCCAATGGAGTCGAGGCTATGAAGTTGTCAAGTTCAGAAAGACATTAAAGATCACGTATAATTTAAGATAGAACTAGCCCATAAAAGAGCCTTAGATTACAGATGTGAGACTTTCCCACTTTCCTCTAGTTTTATAACAAACTACTTCCTTCAATCCCCCACTAGTTTGTTATTTCTTATAATATCACGCATACCGAAAAGTATCTTGTTTAGATTTGAACTTTTCATTAGTGCAAACACTTTAAATCTCTGACGAAGTTATTGGTATCTTAAAGATTTGAAGTTACCAAGTTCGGGTCTCGAACTATGCCGCCTAAAAACTTAGCCAAACTCTTCTTACTTCCTAAAATTAGCCTTTCTTTTTTCTATTTTTTTATTTTAACAAAAAAATATACTCTTTTCAATTCACAATAAGTGATTATTTATAGTACAAAATAAATGATTTTTTTAGATTTTAAAAATAAATTAATTACTTTTTTTCTACATTAATTTTAAAGTAAATAATATTAAAATATATGTTAAAAGTATTTATATAAAAATATATTAAAAATAAATTTTTTAATATATACAAAAATAACAAAAAAAATACTTATTTTGAATCGAAATAAGTACATGCTTTTAAGCTTCACAAAAGTAGCTAAACAGAGTAGACTCTATAAACGTGGCATAGACAAAGGTGAAGTTGTGGAGCCAAGAATCTGACTAATCATCACCATCTCTCAACTTTCTACACGTCATTCCAAAATATCTGTTACACTTATACAGTGTGAAAGTCAGAAATTTTATTTAATCTATTTAAATTTAAAATAAGTAAAAGATATTCTCAATAAAAAATATTCAATATATATTATTAAAATCTAATATTTTATTTATATGTATATATAATAATTTTTCAACGAAGGACGATCAAGTGACCAAATGTGTAAGTTCGCCCTGCCCTTAGGGGTCACCAGAATTTTCCAAACAAAATATCTCAACCAAACACATGACTCGCACAAATTGAAAATATCTCCTCATATTTATCAGACACGTTGCATTTAAACCGAAAAATTTCCTTCCCGAAACTTCTTGAAGCTTTTATCTTCTTTTTTCATCTCATTGAGTAGATATTTCTGTCCTGTGGCTGCAGATTCTTTTTCTTATTAAAGTTCCATTGGTCCCACTTCACCACCGCCTCTGAAATCTACCTTTATAAATATAATTGTTTAACACCCTTTTCATGTCACAGTTTCTTGATTTGAGATTTATTTTATTTTTTTAATTTGCATGAAAAATAATACTGTGTACCTATATTGTTGTTATTTGGTTGAATTTGGTGAGGGAAATGGAGTTTTGTAAGGAAAGGTGGCAGCCATCATATTATAGTGTTCTTGGTGTTAATGCAAACTCTTCTGATGAAGAAATTAAACGTGCTTATAGAAAGCTAGCTATGGTATGATAATAATAATATAAAAAAAAGATAATCTTTTTGTTAATTCTTAATTATGATAGTAGTTTTGTTGTGTGTTTAGATTTAATTACTAATGGAAAATGGATTTTAATTTGGTTGCAGCAATGGCACCCTGATAAATGGACGAGGACGCCTTCATTATTAGGTGAAGCTAAGAGGAAGTTTCAGCAAATTCAAGAAGCCTATTCAGGTAAAGTTTATATCTTTAATTTCTTTTTCTTTTCTTTTTTTAAAAAAAGAAAATTGATTGCCAATTCTAAATTTTTATTTTATTTTTTTATTTGGTAATAGTGTTGTCGGATCAGAAGAAGAGAATGATGTATGATGCAGGATTGTATGACCCTGAGGAAGATGAGGATGAGGTATGCTATATTTTGTTCTGTTTCTTGATTTTAGATTATGCTGAAAATGAGAAGCTCATCTGATATATATATATATAATTTTTTTTTGGGTAGGGATTTGCTGATTTTCTGCAAGAAATGGTATCTCTAATGGATGATGCAAGGAAAGAGGTAGTGTCTTCATCTGCTTTAGTTTCTTGTTTATGATTTTATTGTGATAGTAGATATATGGTTTTTCAGTTCAATTGGTAACTTAAAGCTGTGTTTGGATGTGTTACTTGAAAATATTACTCAAGATAAACTTGCTCTAGCTCATTGAAGCATAGGTAGTTGAGAACTTAAGATATTATGAATTTCGTTTTCCTCGGATCAACGGTAAAGTGTGACCTTTAGATCACGATTTCGAACCGTGGAAACAACCTTGAATTAGGTTATGCTGTTTACATTACCCCTAGGGTGTACGACTCTTCCCCGGACCTTGCATGAACGAGCGATGCCCGTGGCCTTTGGATGATGATCATACCTAAAATGAGTATTTGTGTTGTTATCTCTGATGTTGCTTGTGCTTAATTATAATTATTTGCATTGCATTTGTCTGATGATTTAACATGTCATTTAAAAGACAATTACAAGTAATTTTTCAGTTAAACTACAGTAGTATACATGTTAAAATACAGTAGTAAAGGATACATGTTAAACTACAGTAGTAAAAGGGTACGCAGTCCGGTGCATTAAGCTCCCGCTGTGTGCGGGGTTTGGGAAGGGCCGGACCTTAAGGATTTATTGTATGCAGCTTTATTCTGTGTTTCTGTAAAAGTCTGTTTTCACGGCTTGAACCAATGACCTCCGCAACAACTTTACAGTGAGAAATTTTCTTTACTATAGATATTTTTCGACTAATTATTCTATTTGACTGGCTTCCACTTTGTTCTCTTTTTTTTGGTAAATGATAGTTCCTTTTTCATTGCAAATTCTTGAAAACAGGAGAAAAGTTACAGTATGGAGGAGCTACAGGGCATGTTTTGGGAGATGGCACAAGGATTTGAGACTACTAATTGGTCTAACTTCTCTCAACAACAAGATTTCAAGTCCTCACAATGGTTTTGCAGTCCTTTGGCGTATGATCACTCCAAAACTTCAAGGACAGCTCAGTTGGATTCAAATTTTACGGACAGAAATCCCTTCTTCGATTTCTCAAACATGGAGATGCATGGAGCTAATCGTTTCTGCATGTAGATAAAGCGATTTCAAGATCCCTCCCCACGTCCCACTGGTGGGATTGAATTGGGTCGTCGTTACACGCGAATATTTTTGCTCGTAATGTTTTTGCATCTTAAGATGATGTTAGAATCACTTGCAATGTGCCAAAGGAGATGGGAGAATTTTGGCTGAACAAGCATTAGAGAATCATAGAGGCGGTCATATCAGCACTAACACACGGGATCCTGTTGCGAGGATAGTACGTAGTTGAAATTTCGGGCAACTATAGAAAATCGCACTATATTTTGTAGGTGTAGAAACTAGAAACCAGAATTGGGCATAGTTTGTAGATACTTGATGTTTTTGAGATGTACTATCTGTACTCTGTAGTGTTACTTTGGATGAGATTTTGGTGAAACTTATAAGTGGTATACTTTGCTTTTGTATAGTGTTTTTCTCTATGTTTTTTGATTTTTAACTTGTTTGGCAATGATAAAAAGTGTTTAAAAGTAGTTACTTTTAGGCATGAAAAAATATAAGGAAAAAAAGGCTTTTGGCTTATAAAGTACTTTTTACAAGTTAATCCAAACACCATTTATCTTTAGTTCATAATGATTGTTCTTCGTGTGATGGGCCTGTTATTAGGCAGTGGAAAGAGCAGGCCCAAAAGTCTTTTTCTGGTCTAACACTGAACCCATATTAGGCCCATTCTAGTAGCCCAATTTTCAGTTTGCTGCTACCTAATTTAGCCCAAATTGTTGGGGGAAGTGTACAAATAGTCGTTCTTAGGATTGTTATTTATGGATTAGTTATTACTTATTTTGTTCTGATAATTTGAACAAAAAAAATTTAAGTATCAGGACAATTGAAGATATTTGTATCTTGAGGAATTGAACTGGAAATTTAAAATTCATAACTTATTAACTAATTTTTAAATAGCAATCCTTCGAAAACGGCTATCTCGTCTGAAGGAAGTAGTTTGTTATAAAAATAGAGGAAAGTGGGAAAGTACCACATCGGCAATCTAAGGCTCTTTTATGGGCTTTTTAAATTCTGGTCCATTTTATGTATTTGTTTAAGAACACACACTATTAAATGTATGTGTAAATATTTATTTATATATATATATATATATTAAATACTTGGACTTGGAGCTTGGGCCGGCCAGTTATTAAATTAATAATTTTATTTTTTATTTCTATAACAGAAAATCTGTTTTATTTAAATTTAAAATTCAAATAAACACACACATTTGTTAATGAAATAAGGTGACTTTTCAGAAAAGACTTGACTTTTGTTCTATAAATAAACACGAGTTTCCCTACAAAGTGATTCAGAAGAATTTGCAAGTATCAAACTGTGGCTTGTTGTATCCTGAAGAAGATTGTGTGTATTTTTCCCAAAATCTGTATACGAGCAATAGCTTCTTTAAGGAAAGTTGTTCTCACGCCTCAAGTCTTCTTAAC
Source organism: Nicotiana knightiana (assembly GCA_005239525.1). Taxonomy (NCBI): domain Eukaryota; kingdom Viridiplantae; phylum Streptophyta; class Magnoliopsida; order Solanales; family Solanaceae; genus Nicotiana; species Nicotiana knightiana. The sequence goes on along the minus strand of ML383200.1, from coordinate 170,255 downwards.
ATCGTTTCTTATTATTGTATTTTCTAACAATCTTAAAGAAGTTAATCTGATATGGAGAACATTTTGTCCGCTGTTGAAAATCCAAAGGAGTTCATCAAACTCGATCGTTTTGATGGATCAAACTTCAGTCGCTGGAAGGACAAGATGATTTTCCTATTGACTGCTCTGAAAAATTTTACGTTCTTGATCCGCAATTGCCTGTTGTGCCAGATCCTACTGTAGAAGATTCTGATGAAGTGAAAGCAACAAGGAAGAAACGGGAAGATGATGAACTACTGTGACGGGGGCATATCCTGAATACGTTAACAGATCGTCTCTATGATCTGTATCAAAATTTGAAGTCTCATTGTATTGATAAAATCCTTGCTAAGTTCAGTCATTTAGGCATAAAAGAGTTTAATACTCCTTATGACTCCAGTATCAAGTTAACTGAAAATACTGGAAGAGCAATAGCTCAATTAGAGTATGCAAGTGCAATAGGTAGTATGATGTATGCAACGCATTGTACCAGACCTGACATAGCATTTGCTGTTTGTAAAATTTCAAGGCTTACTAGTAATCCAAGTAATGATCATTGGAAAGCAATAATTAGAGTACTTGGATATTTAAAATATATAAAATATTTGGGCATTTGCTATAATGGTTTCCCCACTGTTTTATAGGGATATTCTAATGCAAGTTGGATTACTAGTATTAATGATAATAAATCCACTTCAGGGTGGATATTTACTTTAGGAGTAGGTGCCATTAGTTAGGCATCCAAGAAACAAACTTGTATTTCTCATTCTACTATGCAATCTGAATTTATAGCATTAGCAGCTGCTNATTTAATATATATATATATATATATATTAAATACTTTGACTTTGACTTGGACTTGGAGCTTTGGCCGGGCCGGTTATTAAATTAATAATTTTATTTTTTATTTCTATAACAGAAAATCTATTTAAACAGACACATTTGTTAATGAAATAAGGTGAGTTTTCAGAAAAAGCTTGACTTTTGCTCTATAAATAAATACGAGTTTCAGAAAAATCTGCAAAATATCAAACTGTGGTTTGTTGTATCCTGAATAAGATCGTCTGTATTTTTCTCAATATCTGTATACGAGAAATAACTTTTTTAAGAAAAGTCGTTCTCATGCTACAAGCCTTTTTAACATCGTTTTCTATTATTGTATTTTCTAACATCGTCATTTCTACCTGTTTCTGTGATGAGTGATGACTCAATATCGCTTTAAATTCATCCCATTTTTTCTTAGTTGGGCTCTAGTGTATTCTAGTTGACTATATCGTTTTCAAAGTTGTGTACAAAAGCAACACGTTTCCTCTTTCATAACATAATTCAGAAGAGATAAAATCGGGTGAAATTTAAAAATAATCAAATTTATAAATGGTATTGAAAAATAGTCACTGTTTCAAAAGTAATTGAAATTTAGTTACTTTTTATGTAAAGATAAATTTGAACGAAAATACTATTCGGAAAATATTCCAGCGATTTTTTTACAAGTGAATTTCCAACATAATATACTGGAGATATTATGATGGAGTTTCAGTATAAATATACTGGAACTTCATCATAATATAATGAAGTTCCAGCATAATATGTTGGATTTTCATACACAAGTGTTTAAATCTCCAGTATATTATGCTGAAACTTTTTGTGTGCTGGAGTTCTTTTGTTGGAAATTCATACACAAGTGCACCAGTCTCCAGTATATTATGCTGGAACTTTTCGTGTTACAACAAAATAGTAGCTATATTTCAATTATCAGTCTGAAAATTGATTAGTTCGTGCTATTTTTACGATATAGACAAAAGGTAAATTAAAATAAATACCCAGATGGTAAACTTGCGTTTTATCTTCTTTTTCTTTTCCTTGTTTACCTTAANAATACTGGAAGAGCAATAGCTCAATTAGAGTATGCAAGTGCAATAGGTAGTATGATGTATGCAACGCATTGTACCAGACCTGACATAGCATTTGCTGTTTGTAAAATTTCAAGGCTTACTAGTAATCCAAGTAATGATCATTGGAAAGCAATAATTAGAGTACTTGGATATTTAAAATATATAAAATATTTGGGCATTTGCTATAATGGTTTCCCCACTGTTTTATAGGGATATTCTAATGCAAGTTGGATTACTAGTATTAATGATAATAAATCCACTTCAGGGTGGATATTTACTTTAGGAGTAGGTGCCATTAGTTAGGCATCCAAGAAACAAACTTGTATTTCTCATTCTACTATGCAATCTGAATTTATAGCATTAGCAGCTGCTGGGAAAGAAGCAGAATGGTTGAGGAACATGTTATTAGATATAAAGTTGTGGCCACAACCCATACTNACCCCGCCTCCTTTTTTTCCATTTTGTAAGAGTATTTATGATTGATTTCCTGATTCCAATCTTTTTATAAATAAGTAAAAGGAGAATAAATAATATTCCCTTTATATTGCAAGAAATTTTTACTTTTGAGTAGGACTGGAGAAAAGGAAAGTTCAACATGCACTAAAGCATATTATAACCTTCACTTTGACTTCCAAAATCTGAAAACTAATAAATTCAAGTCCCCAATTATACTCAAATTCAACTAATCAAAACACTTTAAATTTTTATTGTCATGTCCAAGAATTAGGATTGCCACTTTTCCACACACAAGATACTAGTCCAGAGTATTAGATATAAAAAAGGATACAATTATTGAAAGAATCCCTTCTTTAATTTTTAGATGTACAAAGTATGTTGATTTATAGTTAATCAAACAAAATAACAAGTTTAAAAAATTGAAGATTTAACNGCCATTTCTGTATTTTGTGATAGTGAGACTACCATGTGTGTGGCTCATAATAAGATATATAATGAGAAATCAAGACTTATAAGCTTGAGATATGCTTATATAAGAGAATTAGTCACAAATGGGACTATAACTATTGTGTATGTGAGATCGAATAAGAATTTGGCTGATCCACTTACCAAAGCATTGACAAGAGATGTAGTACAACAAACTTGTGAAGGAATGGGGCTAAAACCCTTGAATTAAACACAAGCAACGTGAACCCAACTTTGAGTTAGTATACACTCTAACAAAATAAGTTCAATAAGGTAATAACAAGTTGCTTTGTGTTGTTTAAGCACTGATCTCTTTTAAGAGCCTTAATTCAACTGCACTACATACTGTTATGTGAGGAGTTAATAAGTTGTTAAATGCCTGGAATAACAGGGGCAAAATAACAAACTTTGTAGTGCAAACTGTTACTCGAAGAGGTTGAGTTAAATCTTAATAAAATTAGTAAATGTCTGTAGTAACAGAGACATTGTATCTAATTTTACCTATATGAATACTGAAGTGGTGCCGCTTCAAGCAAAATTTAAAGGGTTAATTTTGTAAGTCTTCATGAAATCAGGGTGAGCACAGGGTCGTAAACGTGCTAAAGCATATACTGGGTTTTCTGAGTTACTGAAATAGTATTACGTGTGTGATATTTTCGGTTTTGGACAAGGAGTTGTGGTTCAAATCTTTAAGATACCAATAACTTCGTTAGAGCTTTAAAGTGTTTGCACTAATGAAAAGTTCAAATCTAAACAAGATACTTTTCGGTATACGTGATATTATAAGAAATAACAAACTAGTGGAGGATTGAAGGATGTAGTTTGTTATAAAAGTAGAGGAAAGTGGGAAAGTCTCACATCGGTAATCTAAGGCTCTTTTATGGGCTTTTTAAGTTCTTGTCCATTTTATGTATTTGTTTAAGAATGCACACTATTAAGTGTATGTGCAAATATATATATATATATATATATATATATATATATATATATATATATATATATAATTATGTGTATAACCATATATAATCTATATATATTAACTTAAATAATAGATAAAACATCGACCGACTATTCGTATAATAATACCTTAAAAATTTATCAACTCCAAAAATATTAAAAAATAGAAAAAGAGTCCAATGGTGGGGACAAAAAATGGACCATCCACATGCATTTGTTATTGCCTTCTAGATTAAGCCAAGACACCTCATAATCAACAACCCTTAAATTCCTTTCTCTTCCAATTTCCATGCATTCTCAAGAAGTGTAACCAACTCTTTCTCATTTCTCAAAAGACTTTCCTTTCATTTCTCACTTGATCTATTCTGCTACATAGTCACCATATATTCTTGTCACATACACTCATAAAAGAACCATTATTTCTTCTAAGAGAGAAGAAGAAATTCACACTTCTATCAAGAACTCATAAGAAAATGTCTCGGGTCGTGGTTTTTCTCTTATTTTTGGTATCTATACCAATAACTAATGGTTTAAATCCAAGAAAACTTGATGAGGCAGATGAAAACAAGTGTGGAGGTTGTCCTTGTAACAAGCCTTGTGTTCCACCATCTCCACCACCACCTCCACCAACTCTTCCACCACCGCCGCCAAAGAAACCACCAAGTGGTTATAACTGCCCTCCTCCTCCTTCCGGTGGCGGCGGCGGCGGTGGTGGTGGTTATGTTCCCGATACACCAAATTCACAATATATATACATGACTGGTCCACCAGGGAATTTGTACCCTGTTGACCATGATTTTGGTGGTGCAAAAAGGAGCTTTTCTAGTGGATTTTCACTTTTGATCGGTGGATTTTTCTTGGGATTGCTTTCCTTTTGGTAAAATTGTGAATTGGAAGAGGACCGAATCAAATTCTCTGAGTAAAAGGAGACGAATAAGAGGAAGAAGGAGAGATGAAACAGCAGATTTGAAAGACCAAAAAATTTAGTGGCTATGAATATTCTAATTCTATAATTAGCTACTAGGTTTGTGCTTAGCTGTTATATCTTGATATTCTTGTGTCTCATACTTTGAATAACCTTATGAATTTTCTTCCACTTTTTTTGTAAAATTAATTGTCAATCCTTTTCAATAGACATGTTATCGTCTGCTCATATTTATCTTCTTTTTTTTCCCCTTATCTTCCCGTGTATTCTTTAATTTTTTTTTGGTGTGTGAATATCATATCCTTATGGGAGAATTAAATTTAAAAAAAGAAAAGAAAAAAGAGTTATGGGTTTCAATCAGAAGAGATAGGATAGTGGTATTGAGTCCTCAAAGTCGGTGAAGAATTTAAATGATAGGGCAGCTGATAATGTACAAAAAGGCAACCTGTTACACTTTACTACCTCAGTCCTCTACGTGTGGTATCCGGAAAAAGGACGAAGCACAAAGATTTATTGTATACAGTCTTATTTTATATTTTTATAATTCAAACTCATAATTTTTTGATCTCATAATATCATCTTTGCCAATTACGTCAAGATTTCTTAAACGCCTATTATTATGTACAAAATTCATGAATTTTCCACGTTTTCTACCGTCAAGCAATTTCCAAAGTGCACTGATTAGAAAAGTCATTCTTTTGGCTCTTTCTAGGGTCCACTATTTGGTTAGTTAGGCTGTCCTATGCGATTGTTATCGCGTAAGATCGTGGCAAGGTCAGCTTCAAGATTTTGTTTTTATTTTCTTTTCTCAAATAAGGATGATGTCTGTCACTACGATGATAATATACCCAGTAATATTACATACTGTGAGAGTTGGAAAAGATAGTATATACTTTGGTTACAATGCATTTTAAGGATTAAGATTTTTTATCGATACTTTTTTTATTTAAGTCATTGATTTCATTTATATAAGAAGGGAGATTTTATCCTCTATTAAGCGTGCGCCCTCTTTTAAAAATGATGGAATTTTTAAGGATTTGACACGAATATCAATATTTATGTGGGGTGTAAGCAATAGAGTGACTCTTTATCTAGCACACTCAAAATTATTTTATGAGATACTAAGTATTTTTGTATGTATATGTACCCAATTATTATGCCTACTATAGTTTATACGAATAGGAAGGAACAATTTAGGAATATCACTATTTTCAGTATGAATTCTAATTTTTATGACATGCACCTAATTTTATTAACGGTTCGATTACACATGCACCCTCGAGCAATTAGTATTGATCCACATCTTTTCTCACTGAGAGCAGTATAAATGACACGTACACTTCGCACTTGATTTAGCTAAAATTAAGGGGAGTTGGTACGGTGGAGAATACAAATAACCAAACAAGATAATGATCTTATTACGATATGGACGGAGCACTATCTATTGGTTTGACACGTTAATTCTTTTATTTTGACAGGAAACTGTATTGGGGATTTTGTGTAAATTAGTAATTAAGTGCAACTACAACTATCTCAATTGGTAAAGCCTCTTTTTACTATCCATTTCATTATATTCAGAGTAGCCTCTGTTAGAGAGCGTTTTATTCTCAATATGAGATTTTGCGACGTAAATTCAAATTTGATAGACCTCAATATGAATATCGGACAACGGGTGAAAAACCAAAAAGAATAACAAGCTTCCTCTCCTTCTTGACAATTTAATGAAATTTTTTATCACGAAGGACTTAGCAAGAAATCAGTTGCCATGGTTCGTTTGGTTTTTCATGTGCTTAAATTTAGTTGATAGAATTTGTGCTAGCGAGAAATATCAAATATACTATCTAATGAATTAATCGAGATACGCTTAAACTCATCTGCATATTATCATTATGAAAGAGACGTTTTTTAAGTGTAATTTTTTGGAAAAGAAATGAAGAAGCTAGAAGGTTCTAAAAATTCTTTTACCATGAAGATTTAGATGTCAGAGTTTGTCACAAAAGAGAAGTACTATTTGGAAAGATGAGATCAACCTTGGTTTTACAAACTCTAGGGTCCACTTGTCCCATTGCCCATTAAATAAAGGATATGGTCCCAAAAGCTACAATAAACTTTTTGAAGTTTCAATTAAACCAATTAATTAGGTGGCTATCATTCATTGATCAATCTTGAAAACTAGAGTTGAATTTGTCCATTTTGCATGGCTATAGTTTTCCATTCCAGTGGCTTGCTATCCCATGTGCTGTTGTTGGTTTAGGTCTCGGGTTATTTGGTAGAAAATAAGTTATTTTTTAATTAATTATTTTAAAATTATTTATTTTGAGAATAATTATTCCACCTTTTTATGAAGATTAATTTTTTTTTATAATATCGAAATAATTAATTGTAAGATTAATAGTTATACTATATATTATTCAAATCAAACATGAAATAAACTCATTTCAAATTTAATTTTGATATTAATTATTCGCTATCGCTCATATCAAACGAGCCCTTAGTTCTCATTAAGAAAATGGTTTTCTTTGGCGTAGAATCATTGGAAAGTTTATAGGTTTGATTAATAAATTGATTATTAACAGGTGAATCGACAGCAGAACATGGATAACTACAAGTTTTGATTTGACGTAAAATAAATGGATATGTGTAGCATGTGAATTGTGATGTATCAATTTGTCAAACTATAAATGTGGTTTCAATTTTGTGTTTTTAGAGAAAATGAAAAAGAAATAATCTCTTATATTTAAGATAGAATTAGAATAATTCTTTAATTATATTTTTAAACAGTTTTAATCTTTTAAGTTCCTAAAAATTGAATACCAACTTTAACTATTAGGTTTAACGGGAAAAAAAGAATTGTAATAAACATAGCTTCCGAACCATAAATAAAGGGGAAAAGGTACTAAAAGGATAAAAGAGGTCTCCGGTGCGTCGTAATAGCTTACTGGTATACAAGCACACCGTGCTCTAGGTTGGTTAAGCCTATGAGCATAAGAATGAAAGTAAATTCTTGAAACTCCCATGAAACTATAATCTTCTTTGATAAGTTATGTTATTTTGTGTTTTGATAATTTGTCAAACAATCTTGAATAACTAGTTGTGATCAGTTTTTTGGTCTGGTTCTCGTGGAATATGGCTGATTCGCAGGGGAACAATGTGAAAATCTGGTTCTAAGGGGGAATATCAATTCTAAGTTTGTCATCATCAAAAATGGAGAAATTGCTAAGTTTTGCATCTTTTGTTTTGATGATTTGACAAACTACATAAGAGAACCAGATAAGAAACCTGATACAATTAGTTTTCTTGCATTCAGAGTAACCAGTCAGATGTCTGATTCAATTCTCAGCGAAATTAGATAAGGGAACATCAGAGGGAACTGATCATCTGTAAACATTCTCAAGACCTTAAGATCACAAGGTTTCAGGTTGGGATCCAGTTTGGGATATGGCTCAACTCTTCATAGTCGAAGGAACAGCTGAAGGAACAGGTCCCTACCAGTTCCCGAGGTGACTGTACGAAGTCAACTCTCCGACTGGAAAGTTGCTGCCTGTACACGCTACAGTACAGGAATAGTGCAGCAGTCAACTTTCTGTGGAAAGCTTTTTACCTACCTTGCTTACATCATTGTAAGTGATGTCACACATGTATTATTAACATCAAGGAAGGTAAAAAAATCACTTGAACACTTGCAAATAAGAAGAAAATATTCTCTCAAGTGTTAGCTGCCACATCTCTCAAGAACAAAGCTACTGCAACCTCAAGGACCAGATCCAAAGATTGAAGATATCTTAAGTCCTTAGGTTTGTTGAGTCTTTGTTATTTTGTTCTTCACTTGTAATTTCTACTTAGCTTAGTTAGAAGCATTGTGTAGGAAACCCTTTGTAAATCATAAACCCTTGTGTTTGTGTCTTGGTTAGAGTTAGTCATGGTGCAAAGTCTTTGTAATAAAGTTATTACAAAGTGGCTTGTAATAATGTTGTTACAAGTTAGTGAGTGATTAATTCTTTGTAATAGAGTTATTACAAAGTGGCTTATAATAGGGTAGTTACAAGTTACTGAAGGATTAAGAGGTTAATTCCTAGGTTACAATAGGTTGTAATCTAAAAGATTGCTCAATAGTGAAGTTGAAATCCTACAAGGGTAGGTCGTGGTTTTTAATCTCATTGAGCTGGGAGTTTTCCACGTAAAATTCCTCTGTGTTATTTATTTACTGCCGATTTACTGTGGGAACAAATAGAGAACCTGATACCCTATAATGTTTGGTTTTACAATCTGTTGCTTACGGTGAGAATTGATAGAGAACCGGGTTCTCTATACAGTTTGGTGGACGCTTAGTTTCTATCAATTGGTATCAGAGCAGGTTCTTTCTAAAAGGTTAACACCTAGAAAGGAACTACATGGTTGCTCCACCAAACTTTGAGGAAGGAGAATCAACGCACAGACCACCAAGATTCAATGGCTAATACTATGGTTGGTGGAAAGCAAGAATGCATGACTTCATTATGGCTGAGGATTCAGAGCTGTGGGATGTAATCTGTGATGGACCTTTTGTTCCCATGAAAACTGTTGGTGAGGGAACAGTTACAGTCCCAAAAAAATGAAAAAAGTACAACGATGCTAATAGAAAGGGAATTGAGAAGAATTTCAGGGCAAAGAAGATTCTTGGTTGTGGCATCGGACTAGATGAGTACAACTGCATCTCAGCTTGTCAGTTTGCTAAGGAGATTTGGGAAGCTCTTCAAACTGCCCATGAAGGAACTAATCAGGTTAAGCAGTCCAAAATTGATATGCTTACTACTGAGTATGAGCTTTTCAAGATGAAGGAGGATGAGTCTATTCAAGATATGCACACGTGTTTCACCTCCATTATCAATGAGCTTCACTCCTTTGGTGAAGTCATCTAAGAGACAAGCTGGTCCGGAAAATACTCAGTGTTTTACCAGGTTCTTGGGAAAGTAAAGTGATTGCTATCACCGAAGCCAAGGATTTGCATAAGCTGACCATTGATGAACTCATTGGAAATCTCAAAACTTTTGAGATGAAGAGAAAAAGGATCTTGAAAGAAGAGAGCCCAAGAAGGAGAAGAACCTGGTTCTCAAGGCTGCCAACAAAGACTCAAGTAGTGATGAATACGACATGGAGTATCTCACTCGAAGATTCCAAAAGCTGATTCGAAAAAATGGTGGGATTCCAAAGAAAGGAAGTTCCAGTAGGAATTTCAAAGAAAATGATTGCTGCCATAAGTGTGGAAAGTCTGGACACTTTATTAAAGGTTGTCAACTTCATAAGCAGGATCATTATAAGACCAACATTGATAAGGTGGCTAAGAGGAACCAGGTCCCTGACAGGAAGTTCAAAAGAAGAGATGCTGCTGACTACATGGTGAAACAAGCTTTGGCTGACTGGGGAAATTTCTCCGGTGAATCTGAAGGTGAAGATTACCAAGGAGATACATCTATGATGGTTGCTGACAATGGATCTTCAGAATATGAGTCAATCTTGCACTCATGGCCAAATCTGATAATGATGAGGAGAAGGAGGAAGATGGGGTAAGTTTTCTTGATGTTCAAAGAAATTTGAAAACTTACTCTAAGAAAAAATTGATGTCCTTAGCAAATGTGTTGATTGATCCCTATCATAGCCTCATTAATGAGAAAAATGCATTACTAGAAGAAATTGGTGACATAGAATAAGAGAGGGATAATATGATAGTTTCCATTATAGATTTGATGGAACAAGTGGAAGAAGTAACTAGAGAAAATAACTTGTTGAAAATCCAAACGAAAAAATGGATGGACAACACTAAGGGTAGAGAAGTGGCTAGTGAGGCTCAACTTGAGCTTGAGAGTGAGCTTAAGAAAGTTAAAACAAGCCTTGTTGTTGAGCTTGAAAAGAATAGACAACTTCAGGAGGATTTGAAAAGGGTTAAAAATGATCTTGATAAATCACTTAATTGTACCTGGTCCTCTGATGTAATAACGTTTATGTACAAGAGTAATGGTAAAAACAGGCAAGGAATCGGGTTCCAAAAGGCTAAAACCTCCTATAATCCCGTAATTGTGGTTGATAATAGGTTGTGCACTCATTGTGGTCAAACGGGTCATTACAAGGACTCGTGTAAAATTAAAATTCAGTCTTTTCAGAAAAATAAAGTTTTTGTTGAAAAGAGGGCTACTGATGAGGAACCTGGTTCCCTGAAAAGAAAATATGTGTTGTCTGCATGGGCCAAAAAAAGTTTGATCCGCCCGTTCTATCATTATAAGGGACCCAAGCTATCTTGGGTTCCTAAGTCTAATCATTAATTTAGTGTGCAGGATGAAGTGAGAGGTAGCAGTAAAAACAATGATACATGGATAGTGGCTGCTCTAAGCATAAAATTAGAAGAATGAATGATTTCCTCTTACTCTAGGCCTTCCAAGGTGGGAGTGTGCCCTTTGGAAACAACAAGAAGGCTATATTCTTGGTGTTGGAAAAATTAACAAAACACTCGCCCATGCAATTGAAAATGTGTACTATGTGAATGGCTTGAAATATAGCTTGTTGAGTGTGTCTCAAATCTGTGATAAAGAAAAATGAAGTGAAGTTCTTGTCCAAATTTTGCACTTTCACCAATCTTAAAACTGGTGAAATGGTATTGATAGCCAAGAGATTCAAGAATATCTATGTTGCAGACCTTGATTCACTGAATGTCGGTGATATAACATGCTTAAGTGTCATTGATAATGATGTAGATTTATGGCACAGACGACTGGGGAGTGCGAGTTTTATTTGCTGAACAAGTCGGTTATGGAGGACCTAGTTCATGGGCGAAGCATTCAACACTGCTTGCTACTTGATTAACAAATGCATGATCAGGTCCCTTCTCGAGAAGTCTCTCTATGAACTGCTCAATGGGAGAAAACCAACGTTGACTTACCGGGGAGCCTTTGGATGCAAAATGTTTTGTTCTCAACAATGGTGGAAAATGGTCACATAACAAAGAAGATGAAGATGGAGAATTTACAAATGCTCCTGATGAAGCTATAGATATTGCAAATGGAAAGACTGATTTGATGAGTCAAGTCATGCAAAGCGATTAAGGAGATGCATCAGAATCTCAAAAAGGCACAGAGGAACCTGGTCCCTCTATCACCTCGAATGAAGATGAACATAGGGTTGTTGATGTTGCATTAGGTACTCCTGATACAGAACAAAGGAGTAGAAGTCATGATTCTATTGATGTCAATGATGATTCACGTATGGAGGAACCTGGTCCTTCAAATTCTGAAGTTCAAGTATCCAACTAGAAGCAAAAGAATTCACATCACTTCAAAATGTAATCACACCCTTAGACTCTGGTATTCAACCTAGTTCTAAGGCAAGGAACATGTTTTCCCTCTCATCGTTCTTGTCTCAAATCGAGCCTAAGAATAACCAAGAAGTATTAAAAAATGCTAACTGGATAGTTTCTATGCAAGACAAACTCCATAAGTTGAGAAAAACCAAGTATGGCACCTGGTTCCTAGGCCTTCAGACAGAACAATGATTGAAACCTGGCCCAAAAGACTCTCACTTGAAGGCTGCCAAGGGATTTTGAGGTATCCTAAGGGAACGGAGGACCTGGTCCTCGTCTACTTTTCAAGAGATACTTTTGACTTGGTTGGATATGCTGATGCTGATTATATTGAATATCTGGTGGATAGAAAGAGCACATCTGGAACGACACATTTTCTGGGGTCATGCTTGATCTCAGGGGGTACAAAGAAACAAACTGTATGGCTCTTTATACTGCTGAAGCTGAATACGTGGTTGCTTCTTCTTGTTGTGCTCAACTACTACAGATCAAGCAACATCTTGAAGACTTTGGTGTATTTACAGCTTGAACCCTGTACAACACAAGAGGACAAAGCACATTGATGTGCGACATCACTTGTTGAGGGATAGTGTTGAAAAGGTTCTGATTTGTATGAAGTTCTGGAAGATGGAGGACCTGGTAGCAGACATCGTCACCAAGGCGCTGAGCAGTGAACATTTTGAAAGAAATCGTCTGGAGTTGGGTTTGATCAAGCTTAACTAAGGACTGGTCCCTCGATGATTGGCTATGTTAAGAAAGAAAGGTACTTTGCTAAAAAGTATTTTTTGGCGACATCTAACTCAAATCTATATTGTTACTGGTATACATACATGGCAGTTTCACGACAAAACACGTAAGAGTGACATTTCCCTTCGAGAAGTTTTTGCTCAAATTTTCAAAAACCATCAAGGAACCTGGTTTCTGTGACTCAGGTTAGTAGTCTCTTCAATACTTATATGCCTTTTTAAACTGTTGAAGTGTAACGTCATTAATTTATTCCCATCTCTCTCCAAATTTGTTGAAGTCCAAAATGTTAAACCTTTTCTGAACTGACATGTTGCCCCTAAAAACCATTTCCTTCTCTCAAACCCAACCAAAACCGATTCTTTTATTCAAAACTAAATCAATCTTATCTCAAAAAGAATCCTTCTCTCAAAATATGCCAGAAGTGAACCCAACTCTGTCACCTCCCAAAATCCTAACTCCATCTGAATTGAAACCCAAGAAGTCTTTGGTAGATTTTGATGGGACCTTAACTGAAAAAGAACGGGATAGATCTAATATTCTAGATAGTTAGGCTGAAATTTTTGATGGGTTTGTAGAAGCCTTAAAGGATGGAGGAATCGGTGAATGTGCTGAAAATAGGGGGAACTGAATGACGTACATGGTCCCTCAAATCCTTCTCAGGATGTTAATTCTAATGATGATCTTTTTCTTTTTGAGTTTTGTGTTTAAACGAACTTCCGATCCAGTGAAAAAGATTGATGAAAAGTAGGCTGAATAATGTGACTTGTTGATGTGGTGATTGTGGAAGACAGAATGAAGTGGAAAAATCTTCACTTGTGAAAATTATTTTTTGAGAAAAGAAAGTTGGCTGAGAAAGATGCAGCAGATGATAAGGGTGAGCAGATTGAGAAGAAGAAGAGGGAGACATGGTCGCTCAGGGAAAGAAAGGGTAGTGTGAGTGAGTAACCCGATTCCTTACATAAGCAAAAGGTTGAATTATCGGGTTTGGAGAGGTAGAAGACTATGAAGTCTCAGAAAGTGCTGTTAGGCAGAGTGTTGACTCTGATATTGCTGAAACATGGAGGAACTTCTTGACATTGTTGATTTCCAAAAAAAAAAAATAGAATCATCTCTTTGTTCCTCCAAGTCCCAACGTGGACAAAGAGAACAGATGATCATTGATCAAAGGATTGTGAATGAACGAATGGATAAGCTCATCAAGGCCTTAGCCCCTTACTTTTCCTCCTGCCTAGTGATTCATGTCTTTCACTCCTTCCAAATTCCCTTGAATTCCTATCTTCTTTTGATCCCTATGTTTGATGACATTGGTACTTTAGTTGTTCAAATTGTCATATTATGTATTGTTGAAACTATTGTGCTTTTATTATAATTACTCTACTATAGGAAATCACTCCATTTTGTGCAATGGCATTCACTTGTTGTTCTTGTTATTGTTTATGTTGTGTTTCCCAAGTGTCATGAGCTAATGTTACTGAACTTATTTTTGGTTGTGCTTCTTCTGTTATTCTTTTCAATGATGCCAAAAGGGGGAAGTTATATAGTTTGCAACATGGGGGAGAAACAAAATGGAATTGATATATTGTGTTGTGCATGAACGACAGCTCTGCTTCGCAGGGGGAACGTTGAACGTTGGTAATAACATGTTGATTATAGGTCTGATCCGCAGGAAAACATATGAGGAATCTGGTTCGTAAAGGGAACATTAATTTTGGGTTTGTCATTATCAAAAAGGGGAAAATTGATAAGTTATGTTATTTTGTGTTTTGATGATTTGTCAAACAATATTTAAGAACCAGTTGTAATCAGTTCCTTTGGTCTGGTTCTCATGGAATATGGCTGATTCGTAGGGGGAACAATGTGGAGATCTGGGTCTCAGGGGAATATCAATTCTAAGTTTGTCATCATCAAAAAGGGGGAAATTATTAAGTTATGCGTCTTTTGTTTTGATGATTTGACAAACTTCATAAGAGAACCAGATAAGGAACCTGATACAATTAATTCTCTTGAATTCAGAGTAACCAGTCAGATGTCTAGTTCAATTCTCAACGAAATCAGATAAGGGAACATCAGAGGGAACTGATCAGCTGTAAACATTCTCAAGACCTTATGATCACAAGGTTTCAGGTTGGGATCCAGTTTGGGATATGGCTCAACTCTTCAGAGTCGAAGGAACAACTGAGGAAACAGGTCCCTACCAGTTCCCGAGGTGACTGTATGA
This sequence comes from Nicotiana knightiana, assembly GCA_005239525.1. Taxonomy (NCBI): domain Eukaryota; kingdom Viridiplantae; phylum Streptophyta; class Magnoliopsida; order Solanales; family Solanaceae; genus Nicotiana; species Nicotiana knightiana. The sequence goes on along the minus strand of ML383200.1, from coordinate 155,250 downwards.
AGGCAACTCTTCAGCTGGAAAGTTGTTGCATGCACACGCTATAGTACAGGAACAGTGCAGCAGTCAACTTTTTGTGAAAAACTTCTTACTTACCTTGCTTACATCATTGTAGGTGATGTCACACATGTATTATTAACATCAAGGAAGGTAAAACAATCACTTGAACACTTGCAAATAAAAAGAAAATATTCTCTCAAGTGCTAGCTTCCACATCTCTCAAGAGCAAAGCTACTGCAACCTCAAGGACCAGATTCAAAGATTGAAGATAACTTAAGTCCTTAGGTTTGTTGAGTCTTTGTTATTTTGTTCTTCACTTGTAATTCCTACTTAGCTTAGTTAGAAGCATTGTGTAGGAAACCCTTTGCAAAACATAGACCCTTGTGTTTGTGTCTTGGCTAGAGTTAGTCATGCTGTAAAGTCTTTGTAATAGAGTTATTACAAAGTGACTTGTAATAGTGTTGTTACAAGTTAGTGAGTGATTAAGTCTTTGTAATAGAGTTATTACAAAGTGGCTTGTAATAGTGTAGTTACAAGTTGGTGAGGGATTAAGAGGTTAATTTCTAGGTTACAATAGGTTATAATATAAAAGATTACTCAGTGGTGAAGTTGAAATTCTACAATGGTAGGTCGTGATTTTTAATCCCGTTGAGATGAGAATTTTCCACGTAAAATTCCTCTGTGTTCTTTATTTACTGCCGATTTACTGTTGGAACAAATAGAGAACTTGGTACCCTATACTGTTTGGTTTTACAATCTGTTACTTACGGTGAGAATTAATAGAAAATCGGGTTCTCTATAGTGTTTGGTGAATGCTTAGTTTCTATCATTCTTTATTATATAGAATATTCTGTTGTCCTCTCTTTTTCTATCTCTTTTTTTGGTTGGAAAGTTCCACATTTTATTCCGTTTGTTGTTGTTACAAGAGGAAAAAAGGTTATAACTTGTAATAATTCTGCCTTTAGGATAATTTTCCAGTTTGTTACATAAAAGGCTAACGCTTTATATTATTTTGCATGAGTTGCTAAATTAGTTGGTTGTCTGCAACACAAAACAACAAACATGACCATGAAAAAAGTGTTATAGCCTTGAGATGATAATCGTACCCCCATATTTCTATTTAATTAATTGCTTTATTCTACTTCTAATTATTTGAATTCACACCGATATCAATTAAAAACAAAAAGTTTCTTTATTCTCAAGTTCAAATATTAGACCTTTAGTTAAGCGTGAGAAAATTTTAATGGTCCATGTAATTTAATTGCTTTATGAAACGTAGACAATAACTAAATGTTGTTTTAGTCGACGCACTGAAATTTAGAAGAAAAAGGGTCCTCAGCTCACCTAATCTTTCACTTTATTACCTACCTTACAGAAAGTATCAATTGCGTTCATATTTGTCCAGTAAGATATTTCAACAGCAACGTTCCTATATAATAGTCATTCACAATAAAAGTCATATTTTTTTTTAAATCGATTTTTATGATATATTACACTATATATCATCTGTAATAGCACTTTACTATATCCTTATATATATATATATATCATATGTTATATATCATTTATAACAACACTTTACTATCGGAACAAATAAATTTGTTATAGAATAGTTTAACTGTATAGCACTTGTAGTTAGTTTAAGCGGGTAAAATTTGCTTCCTAATAAAGACACATTCGGAGACAAGAGATAGAAAAGTATACTTGTATTTTTAGTTTTTTCTTTAATAAGAACCTTAAACTAACATCAAAGCATTTTAAGTTTAAAAGGAATACTTTATGCAACAAAATTCTAATTAACTATTTCATTAATATATTCTTATTATGCATTTCTAGACTCTAAAACAAAAGAGACAAATAAAACCGTATAACAGGTTTGGACAACAATCAATAAATGTACAAAATAATAAATGAAAAACTCTTTTGTTAGGATACCAAAGTACTTTGTTTCTCATTGAGAAAATTAAGTTTCTTTTTCATTAATGTTCTTAATTAGTTACCAATCAATTTAAACCACCACCCCCCTCTCCCAAAAGGGAAAAAAAGAAAAGGGCAAATAGTATACTTGATACTATTTGTTTTTGTTATATCAATATGTAAAAGTTTAACTGGATAAGTTAGATGAATCATCCTAGTGAGTAGTGATAAGAGAATAAAACATGAGATGAGAAGACAACTCACCAAACATTAAACCTTAGGCTTGTAGTGTGCTTTATGGTAATTGGTAGTTAAGAAACTGAGAAGTCGAAAGTTTTGGACATACTCTTGAGTTTATTCCTTTAAAGACTTTATAATTCTTTAGATTTTTCCTTTTTGACACAGATGTCTCCATCATTTGGCATCTCTCTCAATCTTCAATAATGAAATCAATTATCAACCACTAACCCTAAACCATACACAAATATGATGTGATGTACGAGATTATTTATTATTAATTAGAACTCTCAAGTTCGAGTTTTACGAATAAAATATTTCTGACATGAAGGCTTTTTCGTTTTATGGACCTTATTCGATGCAAATTTGAAATCCGAATTAATTTGATTACCAAATGTCAAATTATTATACCACAATTGATAAAATCTACTGGCCTGCCGTTCCAATTATATTTGCGTGTGGAATCAGGAATGGATGGTAGAAAATTTTTATGTACTATTTTCCTCGTCCACCTAAGTCGTTTATTGACAAGAGTACGAATTAACTTTTATGTTATTAATCCAACTTTTATGTGAAAATTACATGTGTATGGGTCGAAATCTGACCACATGAGAATGACCTCAAAAAAGGAATGACAAAAAGGTAATTAAGCCGTGATTGCGCATACAAGACATCGTAACGACGAGCGTCACCACCACGACCGAAGTCGAATCATCAGAAGGCCTTTACAGCGTAGCACATGCTATGGTTCTTGGGAGGTCGATCTGAAGCGCCAACGCAAGACTACAGTACACTGGTCAAGGACCATTGGGTAAGGGATAACACCTAGTATATATACGGGTTAAGAGAATGATAGGAGGGGCTTTTTCCAATTCTCTCTCCTTCTCTTAGAACCCACTCTAAGTGAAATCTGTGAGGGATTCAAGGAAAAGTCCACAACTTTGTTGCACCTCTTTGTAATATTCATCATGAAAGTAACAAGAGTGCAATCAGCAGCTGTTAACGGGATATTTTCTCGCTCTCCTTTATCATATATTATAGAGTGATTTTATATTGGTGATTATGTTGAGAATACAAATCCATTGTTTTCAACTCGACGTCTTTTATAATCTTGACAGCTTCACAAACTTCACCATTTTCGATTTGTCTTATCCAAATATTCTTCGATTTAGAGTTAATTATCTTTGATTAGGATTCACCCTCTATTTTACTTATTAATTCGTTTTAAGAAAAAGGTTAACACTTTTTTTGGTACAACAATTTGGCGCCGTCTGTGGGGATTTCCTAACCAAAGCCTCATTTCCATCTAGATCCACCAAACCAACCAGGAATAAAATCCTTATATGAAACCGGAGCTATGCCTGGCTTATACGCAACGCCTACGTCGCTCCACGACAGCAACTCTTGCGCATCACGGGCATGAGCCACTGTAGTGGAGCTATAACTATTACACATCAAGCGCACCCGTAATCTCGCCTCCAGGTTAGCACCCCGCACATAGTAATCTTACTATATGGGATGATGCTTGTTGTGTAACTTACTATTGAAATGCTCTTCATCTGTGTGTTTGTGGTATAACTTATATTCCTGTTACCTTGGCATGTCCGGACTGAAACAAACCGGGACTCGAACTCGAGGATCTAACAGGTACGACAAACCATCCACCCACGGAGTGCTCGAGCTCAAATAATGACGAGGCGGGATGTGAAGCCGACATCAGGTCTAAAGAGTGCAAGCGACGAGGGAAACGAGACCAACCTCTCTCACTCATCAGTTAACAGCCGACCAAGGTAACAAATGGTTCCTTATACCTTTAACCCGCTATTCCTTTTACAAAAAAGGTGTGAAACGAAGAGCAGGAACACCCACCTCGAGTACACAAAAAAAAAAAAAAGAACTAGCCGACAACGGCTCTAAATTCCTCCCTACAGCAGCGGGCAAAACCGAGAAGAACTCCCCGCACCATACCACAGTGCAAAAATAGACAAACGGCCCAGGACGAACTGGCCTCATTAACAATCTCCATAAGTAAGGGAATGTACGGCAAACTTGAAGACGTCCCAACACAAGCAGCACCTACTATTTTCCTCGTCCACCTAATTCATTTATTGACAAGAATACGATTTAACTATTAATAACACTTCAAAAACAAAACAAAAAAAATGCACAATCAGTGTATTTAAGCTGTTGTAATAGGTAAAATATTTTATTTTTTATGTTATTAATCTAACTTTTATGTGAAAATTACATGTAATAATTATTTTGCATGTCAAGTGTCTAGGAGTAAAACTACTAATATATGTATTACATGATTTTCTGTTTATTTTGTTTCTTTACTTTGTAATAAGAAAATATAAGAGAAAACAACACAGTGCTATAGGGAGAATGTGGAAAGGAACAAGACTTTTAGGGCCTACAATTGTTTGGTGATTTTCAAGATAAAAGAACCAACCAACGAGAAGTCACGATATGCTAGGGGTTGTTCTGATTTTCTTATCATATTTGATTTTCTTATTTTTTGAAGGAAAGAATAATATATTTATCATAATTGGGAATTTCTTTTTGTAGAAGAAATTATAATTCTTCTATATTTGGCTAGTCCTTTTTCTTGTAGAAAAATGTTTTGACTTCTATAAAATGAGGATCCTTCCTTCTCACTCAGTAGCATCCACAATGTAGCCATATAGGATTTGAGAGTTGTGTTTAGGGAGAGAACTTTACGGGACAAGTGTAATGTGTCACTTGTGTTTGCCTCTTCGTGAGGTTGTTCTCTCGATATTTTGTACTCTCTTTTATATAGTGGATTGTTCATCTCCGCCTGTGGACGTAGGTCAATTGACTGAACCACGTTAAATATTTGTGTCTCTTCCGATATATTTCTCTTTTGTTATCTGATTTATTATCGTTCAAAGTTTGTTTACTAGCTTCCGCATGATACTTGCCTTTTTCGATCCTAACACGATATTCAAAGGCAAACAAACAAGATCCAAGAAACGTATTTCAAATCTCGAGTAGTAACTTTGATTTCTCACCTTAATGTTATGACTAGTATTAATTATCGGAATAGTACAATATTTTTATTAAGGGGATTCATAAAGTAAAATATAAATATCCGAAGAACGAAAGGGATTCAACATTTAATGTACATATATCAAACAAAAAACATATATACAAGGTAATTTCCGACGAAAAAAGTTCAGATAAACCCATTCAGCCCCCGACTCCTACTTTAGCAAAAGTCTCATTTTGAGAAGTTTCCGGCTTGAGTGTGTCCCTAGTGGCCTAGCTTGTTGTTTTCTTCCTTTACAAAATGGCAATATTGTTTAGGTTAAGAATAAAGGTGGTTAATTCAAGAGTACCATCTGACATAATAATAATAATAATAATAATAATAATAATAATAATAATAATAATATAAAGAAAACATTGGTAAGTTTAGAAAAGATTATATCATAAAACAGTGGCTAAAATTTTAGAATGATAAAAACAAGTATAAAATAGGACAATAAATTTGAGACAGGAAGAATAATATAACTTAGAACTTACTTTCAAACATGAGGAACTCTAATTTGATGCTTTATAAATGTAAAAGTTAAACACATTAGTTATCCATTTGGTTAACTATTTTCTAAGTAAATAATATAGTTCTTTATTCATTTTTGACCCGTTTTTAAATGATTCATTATCTAACCCGTTTTTTCATGAATAATATGGATGGATAACTATTTTCTTTTAATCATTTTGCCATCTCTACCACAAGTATCATAGAGAAGCTGTACTCAGACCAAAAATACAACTTGTGGTTTATAATTCTCTGATAGCAAATGACTAATTAAAAAATAGGTTTCTAATTTGATGGTAACACCTTATATAATTAATGATTGTCAATTTATTTGTTAAAAGTAAAAATTCATTGATGTATATAGCACTCAATAGTGCTTCATCAGTTGAATCTTTTTAGACCTTCAGTAAATACATGCTATGTTATATTTAAGAATAATAACCCATGACACTTCATAGGGAATGACACTAGTAAATTGCATCCGCAATGCGGCTAAGCTTATAAATCCGTCGTTCAATGCGACTTATAAATCTAATTCTGAAAATGTGATTTATAAACAAACTCAAATGCCACATATCAATGGCATTCGAGAAATACGACTTATAAATCGCATTTGAATTACGTTATAATCCATATTCATAAAACCTCTTCCTCCTCAACTCTTCTGCAAATAGTGTAGCCGCTTTTAACTTTTAGGAGGAAAAAAAATAGGGAAAGCAGCAAAAGAGCAATTGAATAAATAGTTTTCCACATTATTAATTAGTAAATTTCTTATAAATAGTTTATAATTGGTTTCTTCTTTTATTGATATTAATATTGGTTTTCAGTAGTTTGTTTACCCTTAAAATGGAGAACAGCTAAATTTGTACGCGGTTTTAAGGCTATGTGGATTGATTCGACACAAGTAATCAAGAACGTTAGATAAACGAACTAAAGATAAAATAAATAACCAAACTAGTTGAGACGTTATGTCCGGGCTCGGATTCCTTGACAATAATTCTGCCCTCGACCTGACCCTCAATTCGGAGCCAATTGTGTATGAAGAACTATGATTAGAATAAGAAATTCTTAGTAACTAGAAAGCAGAAAAACAAGTTTGTATTGCTTTGATATGCGTGTTACAATGTCCATTGAATGAAAAAGCTTCCCCTTTATATAGTAGGAGAGTCGCATCCCTAGTACAACTCTAAAAAAGGTAAAAAAAATCCTCATGCCTCGTCAATTACTGATATGCCGCCGACGTCGGGCGAGATTTGCGCCGTGATATCCGGTCGGGCGCGGATATCACGGCCATCTGTTAGTCGTGTGCAACCGTTCGTAGTGCTTTCCGAGGTTTAGGAGCTCGCTCTGGGTCGGGGAGTGTTGTCTTGCCAGGCCCGATGGCGAGCACTCCGTTCGGCCCCTGATACGAGAAATCCTCGGCTTCGGTTCTGACCCCATGCAGTCATACCTTCGCTTCGTCTGATCCACCGGGAAATCGGGCTTCCCGTTATCCTCGATTTTACCCGTATATAGATAGTCCCCTCGTTTTTCAGAGAGTAGGTTTGACGAAACGATGGGAAACGATAGATGTTCCCCAGTTCCTTCCTTGTACGTTACAACCGAGACAACGAAGGAGCCAGAACGTTCCATCAGTTACGTCGTTCTGACTTCGGACACGTATCACCCATCGGCTAGTCGCCTCCGAATGTGAAATGTCGCGCAATGACTACGTTTTCTCCTATAAAAGCTTCGACCATTTGTACCTTTTTCACTTTCGATTTTAGATTTTATCTTCGAATTCCCTAGCAGCTTCCAACTTTTTTAAATGTTCATTTGTTTACCTTCAACCTTCAAATATTCATAATTGTTCTTAAGTTTCTATCCAGGTCTTCATCCTACCTTCAAACCTTCATATATTTTCTTGGATTTTCAACCCAGGGCCTCATATCTTCCTTCTCAAACTTCAAATCTTCATAAATTTTTTCCAAATCTTCACTTATTACTAGATTTACGATGGCCAAGACTTCCAAATTAGTTCCTCAGCAGGCCGCGTCTTTATCTTCTCACCCAACCACAGGTCCCGAGGCAGCCGTCCTCGAAGTGGTTGTTCTCGAGACGGATGCTCACGAGGCGGCTGCTCCCGAAGTGGCTGCCGCCGAAGTGGCTGCAAAGCCCCACTTGAAAAGTTTTATCCCCGGGAGCTGCTCGATTTTAGACGACTTCAAAGTTGAGAAGGTCCCATCTAAACAAGACCGAGGTGAAGGGGCATCGAGATATATATGCTCTGTCACCAAAGATACCCTTCCCATTGTCCGAGAGAACTGTAACTGGGGGAGGTAAGGATGTGGTAGTCCCCGAGCCCGAGGATGATATCACCACTCATATGGAGGGGTATTTAAGTATTTACACTTATCCCATTTTCCGAGAGGACTGTAACTGGGGAGGTAAGGAAGTAGTTAAGAAATTGATAAGTTAGAAAGTTTTGGACATACTTTGAATTTATTCATTTAAAGACTTTATGATTCCTTCTTTTTTCCCTTTTGACACATATGTCTCCATCATTTGGCATCTCTCATAATCTTCAATGAAATCAATTATCAACCATTAGCCCTAATAGCTTGTTTAGATGGTTGTTACGTATCATTTTATAATGTATTGTATATAATATTGTGTCGTTTGATGAATGTGATGTTTAGATAGATTGCGATGTTTGTCATCGTTTTATGATATCACACATCAGCAATATGAAGAATAAATTTGCAATATTATAAAGAAAAATTATAATACACGGTAAAATTATAATATGAAAGGTAGAGTAAATGATAAAATAAAATTATTTAATAATAATGAAGGGTGAGATTGAGATAAAAAGATAAGGTAACACGCGACCACGCTAAACCAGTCGTTACATAAAGTGACACATTTCGTCGTTACGTAACGACGGATTTAACGATATAATACAATAAAATTTAAGTAATAATCAAAATAAACATCGTATTTAAAGTAACAATACGATACAATGGAATAGGTAATGACCATCCAAATAAGTTGTAAACCATCCACTTATATAATGAGATGTACAAAATTATTTATTATTAATCAGAGTTTTCATGTTCGAGTTCTAGGAATAATAAGAAATTTTTGATATGGAGACTTCTTCTTTTTATGAACTTTATTTGATATAAATCTAAATAAATTTGATTATCAAATGTCAAATTATTACACCGCAATTAAAATAATCTACTGGCCTGCCGTTCCAATTATATTTGCGTGTGGAATGGATGGTAGAAAATTTTTATGTACTATTTTCCTCGTCCACCTAATTCGGTTATTGACAAGAGTACTATTTAACTTACAATAGTACTTCAAAAACAAAACAAAAAAATGCACAATCAGCGTATTTAAGCTGTTGTAGTAGGTAAAATATTTTATTTTTTATGTTATTAATCCAACTTTTTATGTGAAAATTACATGTAATAATTATTTTGCACGTCAAGTGTCTAGGAGTAAAACTCCGAATATATGTATTACATGATTTTTTTTTTTTTTTTTTTTTTAACTTTGTAATTTGAAAATATAAGAGAAAACAGCACTGAGTCCAAAAAAAGAGAATGTGGAAAGGAACAAGACTTTTAGGGCCTGATTTGACAATTGTTTGGTGATTTTCAAGATAAAAGGAAGAAACCAACGAGGAGTTACGATATTCAAAGGCAAACAAACAAGATCCAAGAAACGTATTTCAAATCTCGAGTAGTAACTTTGAATTCTCACCTTAGAGTTATGACTAGTACTCAGTATTAGTTTTCTTAATGGAGTAAATTAAAATCAGCGGAGAAGGTATGATTTTTATTAAGGAGATTCAAAACGTAAAATAATAAAGTTAAATATTCAAAAGATCAAAGGAATTTAACATTTAATATATATATATTTAAAATAAATTATATGTATAATAAAAGAATTCGGATAAAGCTCTTCTACCCCTAACTCCGCCTTTAGCAAAAGTCTCATTTTTTGAGAAGTTCCTGGCTTGAGCGTGTCCCCTCCTAGCTTGTTATTTTCTTCCTTTACAAAATGGCCGGTTGGCACTATTGTTTAGGTTAAAGAATAAAGGTCATTAATTCAAAGAGTACCATAATAATAATAATAATATAAAGAAAACACTGGTAAGTGTAGAGAAGATTAAACCATAAAACAGTGGATAAAAGTTTAGAACGATTAAAAAAGTATAAAATAGGACAATAAATTTGAGAAGAGAAGAGGAAGTTCAAAAATAGCTAGATGTACAAGTGATCATTCAAAAATAATCACAATTTCAAAAGTAATCGAAATTTAGTCATTTTTCATGTAAAGAAAAATCTGAACGAAAAACACTGTTCAAAATCCAAAAATTACTCCGATATAAGATACTGAAGTTCCAGCATAATATACTGGAGTTCCAGCATAATATATTGGAGTTCCAGTATAATATACCGGTCCAACATAATATGTTGGAAGTTCATATACATGTGATCCAATCTCCAGTATATTATGCTGAGACTTTTCGCGTGTTGGAGTTCCAGTATAATATGCTGGAAATTCATACACGGGTGCACCGATCTCTAGTATAGTATGCTGAAACTTTTCGTGTTGCAGCAATATAATGGTTATTTTTCAATGACTTTGTTAACGCAGACTATTTTTGAATAATCAATCCGAAAACTGAATAGTCGGTGCTATTTTTACTCTTATAACCTAGAACTTACTTTCGAATGAGTATATCATAGAGATACGATACTCAGACCCTGCAAGGATGTTCTATACAAAAGATGTAGAACATTTATGGACTACTTTTACATATGAATTTTCTTTTAAAAAATTAATATAACTTGTGGGTTATAATTCTTTGATAGCGTTACTTATTAAAAAAGTAGTTCTAATTTGATGGTGGCCCCTTATATAATTAATGATTGTCAATTTATTTGTTAAAAGTTAAAATTTATTGATGTATATTTAAGAATAATAACACAACCACCAAAGGATGTGGTGCAGTGGATGAAACTGCTCTTCCTTTAACCAGAGGTCTTGGGTTCGAGCCCTGGGTATGAAAAAATCCTTGGTAGAGAACGCTTCCCCCCGAATGGGGACCTATGCGGCGCGAATCCGAATATAATCGGGCTCCAAAGCGAATACCGAACACCAGGTGGGAAACCAAAAAGACAAAAAAATAACACATGACACTACATGGGGAATGACAGTAGTAAATTGCACTCGGAATGCGGCTAATATGCATAGTGAAATGCGACTTATAGATCGTTATCCAACTTCAAATGCGATTTATAAATTGCAATTGCCAAATGGGATTCATCAACGACATATAAACCACATTCAAAAAATTTGACATATACATCGCTTTGGCAAATGCACTATAATTCATATTCATTAAAGCCAAACGTGCTCTTCCTCCTCAACTCTTCTGCAAATAGTGTAGCCGCTTTTAACTTCTAGGAGGAAAAAAAGGAAAACAGCAAAAGAGCAATTGAATAAATAGTTTTCCTCATTATTAGTTGGTAAGTTTTTTATAAATAGTTTATAGTATTAGTTTATTTTTTTGTTGATATTAATATTGGTTTTCAGTAGTTAAAATTGGTTCAACACGTTTTCAAAGTCAACCAATTGGAATTGACCCTAAAATAGCTTGGTGGTGCAGTTTCCTTCTCTGTCCGTTTTCCTGACACAGCCATCTATTTTTTTTGTTATACAATGTCTTTAATTGAGCATCTTTTATTGCAATTTGCATAATTGAGCCTTAAGTTCTAAAACTGGTAAATCTGTACATATAAAAATAAAACTTTTGATCATATTAAAGTTCGTACAACTTCCGATAATATTCATACAACTGTATTTTTCTGTCTCCGAAATAATTTTTATTTAAAAAGATGCTTTGGTGTTGTGTTTAAAGGTAAAGAATATGTAAAATTAGCTTCTGGAAAAGACCAAACAAACATACTGTTGTGTATAAATTTTTCCTAGAAAGTTAACAAAAAAATTTCGAAGCACGGAAAACTCCTCAACACTAGTAGGTGGGCATTTGGTGTACTCCGGTTCAGTACTTTGGTATTCAGTAATACTGTATAAGGTTAAAACCGGTCCTATCTAATTTTATTGTTTGACCGAGACCCGGAGATTACATAAAAAAATGACTTTGTAAACAAACGGACCACATCTCGAGGATGAGATATCGAGACCAGACTCGAGATGCCTGTCAAGATCGAGGCTAGTATCAATCAGAGCCAAACGAAACAAGTGTCGAATATGATCGGAGATGGCATAATAGCAGAGAGGGGAGATATCCGTAATTGGTCAAGATCGTGGCGTGAATCTCGGAACAGATCAAACCAGAAACAGTTAATTAGCTAATCATGAGATTTTCTTCCGTAATTAGAGTTGTACCATAAGTAGAATTCATCTATTATATAAAGGGGAGTTCTAATCATTTTTAAACATCATTATTCACAGAGATCAAAGCAATATAATTCTTTCTTTCTCGCTTACATTATTGTTCATCAGCTTGTTCTATTTTCTAACTGTTCTTGCATCTATCAGTTCGAGAGTACTTCGACTTGAGGGCTGAGTTCTGTTTGAACACTGGTTTGCTTCACTTATAATTTAATTCTGTCATTTATCTTCATATTTATTAATTGGTGTTGACTGAAATCACATATCTTTAAAACCACAATATAAGTTTAATTGTTATCCAATTTTAAGGGTAAACAGTTTGGCGCCCACAGTGGGGCTAAGGATAATAGTGATTGCTTGATACTGATTATGATAACACACACTACTTTACGCTTGTTCTTGTAAGTACTTTTGTTTTCAGGAAAAACATGTCGAACTCACAAACAACACACACACACATGGTGACAACGACTTCGGATTTCACGGGGAAAACGACAATATAGCTGCCCCAGGGATCGAGGTTCCTCATGCTGATCTCGAGGGAGAACCAATAGCCAATCCCGTCGATCTCAGTTCAGATATCGTCCTAAATGCAAATTTGGGCGCTGGTCCCGAAGGAAGCGTACGCAGGGAAGTTCGATCTGGTGGTCGAGGTACGCAGGGGGGAGGAGATGGTGGAGTCAGCCTCCAATTGATATTCAAAATGCTACAGGCTTAACAAGCCGCTATAGCACAACTACAAAACCAGCATCGAACGCCGAGCAGGGTCGAACCAGAAGTCGACCATAAGATCGAGCCAGTGCCAGAAAGATCGTATGCCAATGAATCGGGGACTGAACCCGCCATTATAAAGATGCTCGAGGAGCTCACTAAACGAATTGAATCAGGAGAAAAGAAATCGAGGCAAATGATAAGAAAGTAGAGACATACAATTCTCGGGTCGACCAAATGCCGGGGGCACTACCGATTTTAAAAGGTATGGACTCAAACAAGTTTCTGTAGAAGCCGTTCCCCCCAAGTGCGGCTCCGAAGCCCATTTCGAAGAAATTCCGCATGCCGGAAATCCCTAAGTATAATGGGACCACCGATCCTAATGAGCATGTCACCTCCTATACATGCACCATAAAAGGAAAGGATTTAGAAGATGATGAGATCGAGTCTGTTCTACTGAAGAAATTTGGAGAAACTTTATTGAAGGAAGCAATGATTTGATATCACAATCTACCACCTAATTCCATCGATTCCTTTGCCATGCTTGCAGACTCTTTCGTAAAGGCACATGCCGGGGCAATAAAGGTTGCGACTAGGAAGTCAGACCTCTTCAAGGTGAAACAAAAAGATAACGAAATGTTGAGGGAGTTCGTATCTCGGTTCCAGATGGAATGCATGGAACTACCACCGGTCATAGATGATTGGGTTGTTCAATCCTTCACACAAGGTTTGAACGAACAAAGTTCGGTAGTATCAAGTCAACTGAAGCAGAATTTAATTGAATATCCAGCGGTAACTTGGGTCGATGTGCATAATCGGTACCAGTCAAAGATCAGGGTCGAGGATGATCAATTGGGGACCCCTTCCGGTTCCATTTATCCGAACAGACCCGTCGGCAGAAATCAGAGGGATATCGACAGAGAATCTCGGTCGAACAGAGACGGATATCAACGATATAATGCGGATCGAAGAAACAACGGCCCAAGACACAATCCCATCCGAAACGATCGAATGAGTGATCGAGGACAGAGCTCTCGAGGACTCATGAGCAAAAGTGGTTTCGATAAGCATGCTGATCCCACAGGGGCACCACGATTAAAGGAGTACAACTTCAGTATCGATGCATCTAGTACTGTGTCAGCCATTGGGAGAATCAAAGATACTAGATGGCCCGGACCCTTACAAACCGATCCTTCCCAAAGAAACCCCAATCAACTATGCAAATACCATGGTACACATGGCCACAGAACCGAAGACTGCAAACAACTGAGGGAGGAGGTAGCCCGTCTATTCAACGAGGGTCACCTTCGAGAGTTCTTGACTGATCGAGCTAAGAACCATTTCAGAGATAGAGACGCCAACAGGAAAAATAATCATATGATCGTTGGTGGGGTCGATATTCCACAAGAGCCCGTGTTCAAACGCACTAAAGTATCAATTACTAGGGAAAACGGACCCGAGATTATGTGTCAGAAGACACCGTATCATTCAATGATGAGGAAGCAGAAGGGATCTCTCAACCCCAAAATGATTCTTTGGTAATTTATATCCTTATAAATAAAATTCAGGTTAAACATGTTTTAATTTATCCAGGGAGCTCGGCCAATATTATTCGATCGAGGGTCATGGAGCAACTCGGCCTACAAGATCAAATCGTACCCGCAATTAGGGTCCTAAATGGTTTCAACATGATCAGCGAAACAACAAAAGGCAAAATCATTTTACTGGTAAAAGTGGCTGGAACTATTCAAGAAACCAAGTTCCATGTAATCGAAGGCGATATGAGATACAACCGCCCTACTCGGAAGATCCTGGATTCGCAATATGAGGGCAGTCCCTTCAACCCTTCACCAAATACTGATATTCCCAACGCTGGATGGAGTGAAAAATGTATATGGGGAACAACATGTTGCAAAAGAAATGTTCGTGGTCGATGAGGTAATACCGATATCAGCGCTTTTGCCAACAAAGGGATCAGAGACCAAAGAAAAATAGGAGGCTAAATAGCAACCACAACCACCAGCCTCGACTCAGTCGGAGAAGAAAGGAACGGATGAGGACGGCGACTACTGGATCCCTCGATCCTTCATTATCCCCCAGGATTCCGACGCCACCAAATCAACAGTTGAAGATCTGGAACAGGTCATACTGATCGAATACCTATCCGATCGAAAAGTATACCTGGGTACGGGGTTAACCCCCAAACTCAGGAAAAACTCATTAAATTTCTTATCGATAATATCGATTGTTTTTCTTGGTCCCACGTAGATATGACAGGGATCCCACCGGAGATCACAACACATCGATTGAGCATGCATCCAAAGTTTAGACCGGTAAAACAAAAGACAAGGCCCTAGTCTAGGTAAAACACGCATTCATCAAGGACGAGGTAACAAAATTTCTCAAAATAGGATCTATTAGTGAAGTAAAATATCCCGAATAGCAAACGTAGTTGTAGTCCCTAAAAAAGGGAACAAACTTAGAATGTAGATTATAAAGATTTAAACAAAGCATGTCCCAGAGACTCTTTTCCTCTGCCGAATATCGATCGCATGATCGATGCCACGGCCGACCATGAGATCCTTAGTTTTCTCGATTCCTACTCCAGGTACAATAAAATACAAATGAACTCGGAGGACCAGGAAAATACTTCGTTCATTACTAAGTACGACACCTATTGTTATAATGTAATGCCATTTGGACTAGAAAATGCTGGTGCTACTTACCAACCCCTAGTGAACCGAATGTTCAAAGAACAATAGGTAAATCAATAGAGGTCTACATTGATGATATGCAAGTTAAGACCCTGCGGGCAGAGGGCCATTTGACACATTTGCAGGAAACCTTCAATATATTGAGAAAATACAACATGAAGCTTAATCCGGAGAAGTGTGTATTCAGAGTCCATTCGGGAAAGTTCCTCGGCTTTATGGTATCAAATCGGGGGATCGAGATCAACTCCGATAAAATCAAGGCAATCAAATACATCACAGTCATGGACAGTGTTAAGGCCGTACAAAGATTAACGGGGTGGATAGCCGCCTCAGGCCGGTTTATCTCGAGGTCTTCAGATCGAAGTCACAGGTTCTTCTCACTGCTAAAAAAGAAGAACAATTTTGCTTGGACCCCAGAATGCCAACATGCATTGGAAGAATTAAAGTGGTACCTCTCGATCCCACCACTGCTTCATACTCCGAAAGCGGACGAGCAACTCTACTTATATTTAGCAGTATCGGAAGTCGCGGTAAGTGGAGTCCTAGTTCGAGAGGAGCAAGGTGCGCAATTTCCTGTTTACTATGTTATTTGAAATTTAGGTGAGGCCGAGACCTGGTACCCACACTTAGAAAAATTAGCACTTGCTCTAATAAGCGCCTCTAGGAAATTAAAACCATATTTTCAGTGTCACTCAATTTGTGTGGTGACCACATATCCTCTTCGTAATGTTTTGCATAAGCCCAAACTCTCGGGCCGATTGGCCAAATGGGCCATCGAAATCAGTGGGTATGATATCGAGTATCAACCCCGAACGTCCATCAAGTCTCAGATCTTAGCAAACTTCGTGGCCGACTTCATGCCAGCCCTCGTACCCGAGGTCGAAAGGAACAGTTGTTAAAAATAGGTACATCTTCGGGGGTGTGGACCCTTTTTATAGATGGTGCTTCGTACGTGAAGCAGTCCGGGCTAGGCATCATTTGAGGACACCCACGGGCAATACAATTAGGCAATCTATCAAAACTTCTAAGTTGACTAACAATGAGGCCGATTATGAGGCCATGATGGCAGGTCTCGAGTTGGCTAAAAGCTTGGGAGAAGAGGCCATCGAGGCCAAATAAGACTCCTTACTTGTGGTAAACCAAGTCAACAGAACCTTTGAGGTTCGAGAAGATCGAATGCAGAGGTACTTGGACAAACTGCAGGTAACACTACATCGGTTTAAAGAATGGACCCTACATCATGTACCTCAAGAATAGAACAGTGAGGCTGATGCCCTTGCAAATTTGGGGTCATCAGTCGAAGACGACGAAATTAGCTTGGGGACTGTTGTACAACTTTCAAAGTCAGTAATTAAAGAAAGCCACGCCGAAATAAACTCCACAAGCCTAACTTGGGATTGGAGGAATAAATATATCGAGTATCTAAAAAATGGGAATCTCCCATCAGACCCTAAGGAATCGAGGACTCTACGAACAAAGGTTGCACGATTCACATTGACCGAAGACGGAACACTATACAGAAGAACGTTCGATGGACCGTTAGCAATATGTTTGCGTCCGGGAGACACCGACTATGTCCTACGAGAAATTCATGAGAGTACTTTCGGAAACCATTCCGGTGCCGATCACTGGTTCACAAAGTCATCAGAGCAGGATATTATTTGGCCAATATGGAAAAATATACTAAGGAATTCGTTCGAAAGTGCGACAAGTGCCAAAGATATGCGCCGATGATCCACCAGCCCGCAGAACAAATTCATTCAGTCTTATCCCCATGGTCGTTCATGAAATGGGGAATGGATATCGCCAGCCCTCTGTCATCGGCCCCAGGTAAAGCTAAATTCATTTTATTTATGACTGACTATTTCTCTAAGTGGGTTGAATCATAGGCTTTTGAGAAAGTCAGAGAAAACGAAGTTATAAACTTCATCTGGGACCACATCATATGCCGATTCGGGATGCCTGCCGAAATTGTACGCGACAATAGAAAACAATTCGCCGACAGCAAAATAACAAAGCTTCTCGAAGATCACAAAATAAAAAGGATCTTGTCAACGCCGTATCATCCTACTGGGAACGGACATGCCGAATGAACAAACAAGACCATCATTCAGAATCTAAAGAAAAGATTGAATGATGCTAAGGGAAAATGGATAAAAGTATTGCCCGAAGTCCTTTGGGCATATCGAACAACGTCAAAATCCAGTACGGGGGACCGTTCTCCTTAGTATATGGTATCGAAGCTCTGTCCCAACCGAGGTCAGTGAACCTAGCGTCAGATTTTGATACACAACGGAAGAGTCAAATCACGAGGCTATGAATACGAGCCTCGAATTAATAGATGAAAAACGGAAACCGCCCTCGTCGAATGGCCACACAAAAGCAGTGCATCGAAAGGTACTACAACCGAAGAGACAATCTTCAACACTTTAGAATCGGGGACTTAGTTCTGAGAAAAGTCATCCTCAATACTCGAGACCTAAACGAAGGAAAACTCGACCCAAATTGGGAAGGACCGTATCAGATCCTCGACATCATCGGAAAGGGATCCTACAAATGTGACACGATGAACGGTGAACAGTTGCCAAATAATTGGAATATATCACTCCTCAAACGATATTATTGCTAATGTATGACTTTCTCCATTTTCGTTTATGTTTTATACTAACTTGTTGCAGGTGTTCGATCAAAGACATCAAAGTTTTCTCCAAACACGAAGTCCTTAGGTTTGAAAGCATGCGTTGCACTCGTTTTCCCTTCGACCGATTTTGTTGTTCCCAAATGGGTTTTTTCGGCCAGGTTTTTAGCGAGGCAACTATTGCTCGTATAGAGTAATTCAACTGTATCCGAGGCTTCTTTACAATCAACCTCGAATACTGGGGGGCATCACGATTTTGAGGAAAATACTTCGTGTCAACAGGGTCTTGATAGGTAAATTTTGTAAAGGGCCAAACGGTCGAATGAATCGTGTCCATGTAGATTACTCGAGCCCTAGTGGAAAAGCATGTATGCATGTATAATCTATTGAAAAAAGTATTTTTTCCTTACCAGATGTTCCATGCCTTACTGAAATTTCTACCTTACAATTTCATACTTATGATCTATCACGGAAACTGGCTCAAGGGCCGATCGCAACTAAAGCTTGAACAATTAACCCTGTACTCGGGGACTGCCATCCAAAAATCGACATGCTCGAATTATTAAACTTCGAGACTATAAGACCTTAAAAAGGTAATCCTCGGTTTTATAGGCCAAGTCCACTCCACTCGGGGAATGATACTTCGAACAAGTTCGAAGTATAATTGGGAAAATAAGCCCATGAGGCAAATCCTAAGGCTACATCCAAACTAACACGGTTTGGAGACGTCCGAATTCCGTAATGAAAACAAGCCTTCGAATACTTTTATAAACTGGTTTAAAAGGATACCCTAGGAAAAATAACCAAAGGGTTTCGACAACGTCAACCCTCGAAAAATCCTAAGGGGTATTGGACCGTTCGAACCTTCGAACAATTTAGTACTGAACAAAATTGTGCTAAGGCGCAAAAAAGATAAAGGTTTCGACAACACTAAACCCCGAAACAACCCAACGGGTAAATACTTACTTCGTGATAAGGCATGATAAATTTTTATATGATTAAACTTTTTAAGCCGAAAAGGGCAAAAAAACACTCTCTTGAGGCCATATCGGCCCAATTCAAGAGCCTAAGGGCCGTTATATTTTTTGAGTTCGATAATTCATCCTCACTCAAATAAAACCTAAGGGTCTTCCTACTTCGAGTTCGAGCAAGTACTCACTCAACTATAAAGACTATACTACTCTGGCTTTGACCAAATTGCCTAAGCTTCGTATTTACGAAGAAAATTTTCACAAGGCATGAAGTATATCAAAATTTTCATAAGGCATAAATCGAATCACAAGGATAAAGTCGAGGTAAAGACCCTAAAAAGGAAAAGTTTTATACATGTTAAGATATTTACAAAGGACCAATCGAGGTCCTACACAAAAGAAAAAAGAAAAAAAAAAGAAAAAATACAAAGGCACCTAACTATTCTCGGGGGAAGATCCTTCATCGGGGTCCTCCCCATTCTCGGACACACTCTTGCTGCCATCATCATCATCATCGTCTTCGTCATCAGAAGTGGTCAGTGCTCTAGTATCGGCTTCATGCTCTTTTGCCTTAGCTATATCTTCGGCAAGATCGAATCCTCGAGCGTGGATCTCCTCGAGGGTTTCCCTCCGAGATTGGCATTTGGTGAGGGTTTCCCTCCGAGATTGGCCTCTCTCTCTTGAACTTGAGCGGTTTCAGCATCAACCCGATAGATAGCCACAGACGCCTCAACCTCGGTCTTTGCCTTTCTAGCCTCAGATTTGGCCTTTGCGAGTTCGGAAGCCAACCGAGCCTCGAGCTCCTCTATCTTCCCCGACTGAGCCGAGCTTTTCTCCTTCATGCCTCGAAGCTGACTTTCAACCTATGACAATTGGGATAGAGCAGTTTCTCTCTACATTAAGGCGGTCCATGCCTTTCTTCCACCCGTAGGACTTCGCCTTAATCTCCTCGACCTCCTCGGGGAACTGCTCGATCCTCTTGATCTTTTGCTGCAGCTGTGATACTGAAATATTAGCTTCCGTTCCCGAATCAAACCCATGATCTTTTAAGAGTATCATTAACTGCTCGATCAGGTCGGTCTGATCCTTGTGAGCCTTAGCCAATTCGGCTCGGAGGTCCTTAATCTCCTCATATTATTGTCTGCAGAGAAGCTTGAGGGCATTCCTCTCTTCCGAAAGCCTTCGGAGGCCAACCTCACATTGACTCAATTCAGCCCAGGACTTGGAAAAGGCCTACGTAGAAAAGGAAGGGAGTTAGACAGAAGATGGATGAATACAACATCATGAAAGGAATTAAGACTTACCTGGTTCAGGATTCGTTGATCATCATCGAAGAGGTTGGATGTGTCATTCAGGTCGGAAGCATCTTCGACCCCGACAAAGCAATCTCGGCAGAGATCCTCCCCTATGGGGACTCCGCCTACCTCGGGGGTCCTCAAAGCTTGAGCATCTCGGATGGCCTATTCAAAAAATGCAGGAAGAGTAGGCGAGTCTTCGATTACTATTGACCCAAGTGAGTCACTTGGGCGCTCTCTTCAGTGTGATGGGACTCAGGGCCGGTGCCCTTAGATCTACCCACCGCTTGTGCATCTTGGTGGGGAGTAGCCTTGATATTCAACGACTCGGGGACTTCAAGAGTCCTTCTCCAAGACCTCCTTAGCTCTAGGTGGGATTTCAGCATCCACCATCGATTCGGTGGCCTTTGGGGACTCGATGGTCTTCTACACTCGGGCCACCAAAACGAAGTCGTCTTCTTCTTCTTCTTCCTCCCTTATCCGCTGAAGTGCATCAGCAAGGAGGAAATAGTGTCCGTATTCGAACTTCAAATAGTGCTCTTTTTGGGCTTGGGGACCCCGGAAGTCGAGGCCCTCTTCCTCTTATTGTCCTTCACCGGCTTCGAAATCGGGGCCGAAGTCTCTTCCTCGCTAGTCGGAGGCCTCATGTCCGCGTCTTTGCCCAAGCCTACACACCAGAAAATCGATTAAGTATAAAAATATACCCTGATCAAATTATCAAATATGTGAAAATAGAGCTTACCATGATTCTTGGCCTCCCATCGGCCTTTTGGTAAGCCGCACCAATAGCACTCGACGTACGTGGAGGTCGAGGCCAGTTTCCGAACCCAGATCTCGAGGTCGAGGATCGCACAGAGCATCCAAGAAACCGCTACATCATGAAAGAAGATATTAATGAGAAAAGGCGGAGGAAAAAAAGAATGCATGGAAGCTAATAGTGACATAATACTTACGCTTCATGTTACATTTATCAGGAAATGACATCTTCTCTGTCGGGATGAGGTCAGAAGTCTTCACTCAAACGAACCTACCAATCCATCCTCGATATTTGTCCTCGTCGATGCTCGAGAACAACACCTTGGTTGCTCGACGCTGGAGTTTAATTAACCCTCGATAAATACGGGTGCTATACAACCTAATGAGGTGGTCGAGGGTGAATGGCATCCCCTCGACTTTGCTTGAGAAGAATCGAAGCATGATGACTATTTTCCAAAAAGAGGGATCGATTTGGCCTAAGGTTATCTGGTACTGACGGCAAAAGTCGATGATGACGGGATCGAGGGGGCCCAGCGTGAAAGGGTAAGTGTAAACACTCAGAAATCCTTCCACGTGGGTGATGATGTTTTCTTCGAGGGTTGGAATCACCACCGTTTTATTCCCACAGTTGCAGTCTATCTTCACCTGCTCGAGGTACCCTTCAGTTATCGAGCAAATGTACCTCGACATAGGCTCGCATCGACTAGGGACCAAGGAAGCTTTCTCGACCTTAAAGTCGGAATTAAGGGCACATCCGCCGGGAATGCACTCTTCAGAACGCGGATCCACCAGCATTTTGTCACCGGCCGACTGTGATGAAGAAAAGTTTTCCTTTTGGGGAACTATTTTGGGAATTAAGGGCACACCCACCGAGAATGCACTCTTCAGGACGCGGATCCACCGACTTTTTGTCACCACCCGGCTGTGATGAAGAAGTGTTTTCCTTTTGGGGAATTATTTTGGATGTTTTTGCCATTTTCGTTTACGCTTAAAGAAGAAAGAAGAAGATAAAACTTGATGTTAGAGAAAAGATTAACAGCGAAGCTTGAAGGTCTGTAGAAGGAAAGAACTTAGGAAAGGTAAAAAAATTGGAGATTAGAAGAAAGTGAAAGTAAAACTTGAATCAATGAAGAAAATGCCTATTTATGAGATTCACGGTGACGTTTCAAAGGCCCTAGTGGCCGACCACCAACTAATGCACATTAATGATTTGGGGAGCTGTATCGACTGGACGTTTCTGTCACTTCCGCGACTTACGTCATGGATATGACGTCAGGACAAGTCGAGATAAAAAATCGAAGCCTCAATTCATTTCTTATCATTACATTCCAAGAAACAAGGGGACAATCTGTATACGGTTAAAACCGGACCTACCCAATTTTATAGTTTGACCGAGACCCGGAGGTTGCATCGAAGGATGACTTTGTAACGAAACAGACTACATCTCGAGGATGAGATCGAGACCAGACTCGAGATGCATGTCAAGATCGAGGCTAGTAGCAATCGGAGCCAAACGAGACAGGCATCGAATATGATCAGAGAAGGCATAATAACAGAGAGGCGAGATATCCGTGATTGGTCGAAGATCATGGCGTGAATCTCGGAACGGATCAAATCAGAAACAATTAATTAGCTAATCATGGGATTTTCTTCCGTAATTAGAGTTGTACCACAAGTAGAATTCCTCTACTATATAAAGGGGAGTTCTAATCATTTGTAAACATCATTATTCACAGAGGTTTCTCGCTTACATTATTGTTTATCAGCTTGTTCTATTTTCTAATTGTTCTTGCACCCATCAGTTCGAGAGTACTTCGACTCGAGGGCTGAGTTCTGTTTGAACACTGGTTTGCTTCACTTATAATTTAATTTTGTCATTTATCTTCATATTTATTAATTGGTGTTGAGTGAAATCACATATCCTTAAAATCACAATATAAGTTTAATTGTTATCCAATTTTAAGGGTAAACAATTACGATTGTACATACGAAATATCGATGGTATGCTTTTTCTTGTTCGGTCCGATTTTTCGATTTCATGATTTTAATGCTCACCCCTAAACACTATAACAAATAATAACTATGGCTCAATTTCAAACAAGTTAGTATCAATTATATGAATTATTACCAATTACTCCATCCGTCTCAAATTATCTGTCAAGCCCCTTAAGAAAACAATAATTATGAGGTATTTTTTACTATTTTACCCTTATTTATGTCTTATTGGTATTTAAACAATCATAATATTATCTCATAATTGAGGTGTTTGTAGTATTCAATAACAATTACTACTAAAGGTAAAATAAGAAAAAAGTAATTAAGTTCGGCTTGAACTTTTAAAATGATAAATAATTTAAGATAATTATTTTTAGAAACCACGACAAATAAATTGGGACGGAAAAATCTCCTAAACACTCTTGGAAAGAAAAAGAGAGAGAAAAAAAAGGATGACTCCAAAACACCCTCGTGCTTTGAAGTTTCACTACTAGAAAGTGATGAAAACATCACATCACCTAATCTCATAATTAAACTTCATCTTATATTAATAATTTTAATGATTAAATCGGTTTTTCGATTTCATGATTTTAATGCTCACCCCTAAACACTGTAACAAATAATAACTATGGCTCAATTTCAAACAAGTTAGTATTGATTATATGAATTATTATCAATTGCTCCATCCGTATCAAATTATATGTTGTATTTATGTTTTACAAGCCCCTTAGGAAAACAATAATTATGAGGTATTTTTTATTATTTTACCCTTATTTATGTCTTATTGGTATTTAAACCATCATAATATTATCTTATAATTGAGGTGTTTGTAGTATTCAATAACAATTCCTACTAAAGGTAAAATAGGAAAAAAGTAATTAAGTTAGTCTTGAACTTTTAAAATAATAAATAATTTAAGATAATTATTTTTAGAAACTACGACAAATAATTTGAGACGGGAAAATCTCCTAAACACTCTTGGAAAGAAACAGAGAGAAAAGAAAAGGATAACTCCAAAACACCCTCATGCTTTGAAGTTTCACTNCCCTCCCCCCGACCAAAAGATCCTCTCTTAACAAATTCTTTTTTAAAATTACAATTGAGACACCTAACTTTAAATAAATGATAAAAAATATTTGCATGGTGGACAATATTCTCCCACCTAAAATAATCAAAGACATAATACAAAGTGGCCTAAAGCCTTACTCTTGCTTTTGTTCTATACTTTTGCATCTTTCCTTAATCTTAAGTAAACCCCTCAAAAAAGTCTATACTTCATTTCCTTCACTTTCTTTCTACTACACAAAACATGGCTTCTAAACTCAGAAAACTTCTCTCGACACTGCTACTGTATTTTCCACTATTGCTATTACTCATTTCTCCGGCAAGAATCTCAGCCCAAGAATGCCTTTATCCGTGTTATCCGCCGCCGACCGGCCCCGCCGGAAACAACCCTCCTCCGGCAGCAACAACTCCACAAGGGTATGTTCCAAATAATCCATCAACTAATTACAATCCACCAGCAGCTGGTTATAATAATCCACCAAATGATTATGATAACTCTCCGCCAGATTTTGTAAATGGTGAAGTACCACCACCACCTGAACCAATAGTGCCTTGGTTTCCATTTTATTACAGAAAACCTCCTCATTCTGATAATGATCAATCTTCATCTTCACTTTCTATTCAACAATCAAGAACCAGCTGGAAGAATATGATGATCATCACCACTGTTTTTCCTTTGATTTTCATGACTTTGCTTTTTCACTAATACTATTATAAGTTTGTGAATTTTGATGTAATTAGTAGAGAGAAGATGTTAATTAGATTGTTATGGGAATTGTTGTGTAGGGTTTTGTGTTCTAATGATCAATATCAGTCCGTTTTTCTATATGTATTTATTTTGTATGGACAGAGGAGTTTCTCTCTGTTTTTTTATTTATTTTGCAGAAAAAGGGAAATAAATATATTTGGCGATAAACAATTGGATGGATTATCAAGAGTCTTGGCTTTTACGTTTGATAATCTGGATTCTTCTATATCGTTCTTTATCTGTTGCTATCTTCCTAATAACTTGATTTCACATAATGATTTTGTATCAAAAAAAGAATATTATGAATAGTTTTTATTTACACATTGAAATGGCCATTTGAACCCTTTAAGGTCAATATTGGCTTCTTTTTTTCCGAAAAAAACAAAAACAATTATCCAGCACTTATAATAAATTGGTTCGATTAATTTAGATTTGCATCGTCTAGAATTGATTAAATAAAAAAAAGCTTGTTATCAGGAGTTTAATCCTTCGTTCCTCTATTTTCAAGCTCGGGACTTCCAACTTTTATAACCACATAAATATTATAGCTCTGCAAAGTCTTTACTCCTTAAACTTTTAAGAGCACAAATTTTAAACTATTTCATCAAAATTGAAACGGAGGTGTATAAGATTATAATCACCACCTAACTTTGACTCTCTTTTTGAACCAGTAGCCTCACCTTTCCTACCTTTTTTTATCATAACAACCAACTTTCCCAGAAATTCATGCCAGTTTGCATCACTTCCTTTTCAATTTCTCAGATACACCACCTTTTAATTGTTTATTTATTTATTTATTTATTTTGTGTTCTGTTTAGGGTAATCTGGTGACTTGACCATAAAAAAATATAGTAGATTTTAACATGAGAACCTTATTATAGTGTTATGTGTGCATTTTTCCTTTAATTGGAGTAAATATCACTCCATCCGTCTCAATTTGTTTGTCAATTTTTGAGTGCCGGAAAATAATTTGACCAAATAAAATACTAAAGTACACATAGATTAAATTTCGTTTGAAATCAAGAGCTAAACCCAGGCAGTATCAATTACCATAATTCTTCTTATATATATATATATCGAAGTGACGAGAAAATACATTAATAGGTCTAGTAAAAGATCATCTAATTTGAACACTTCTCTTTTGTGAATGAGAAGTGTAAACATTTTAGAAGATAACTAAATGTGACTGCTCATAATGGGTGAAATTAATTAGTAGAAACTAAAACAAATGGCCTTCTGTAACGTATTAAATTATAAGGTGAATCTTTCTTAAAATAGGTTTAGTGGAGCTACATACTGGCCAAGAAAACCAAGGGATGAAAAAGCACCACAATAATCATCTGTTTCTTTTATTTATGTTTTTCTATCTATTCTCTTTTCATTTATTTTTTTCCTTTTCCCCCTTTATGAAGTTTAATAAGGTGCAAAATTAATAATTGAAGAAATTCATGAACAGACAGGCTGTGCGAGATTTATTTGGCCGTCGAAAGAGAGTGATATTTCGTCTAGTAGCCTAAGGTGTTCAAAGGTCACAATCTCATCAAATGTTTGTTTTCCCACTATGGTTTACCATTAAAGACCTGAGAGATTAACTCTTCGGGTTGCCCACTTGGTTCGGAGGGTGGTTACCCATGATCGAATACCCCCTCAATGTCTTTTAGGTTGAGCTTGTCGCACAGGACTTGCTTAGTATAGTTTAAATTCCCCATGTAGTTTGCAGGCTATTACACAGAGGGAGGTTTACTCCGTGCGAACAAAGTGCTCACCCGAAAAGCAGAGGCTGTAGCGTTCCTCAATGCCTTTTGGGTTGAGCTTGTCGCGCAGAGCTTGCCTCGTGCAATTTACATCTCCCGTGTGATTTGCAGGCTATTACACAGGAGGAGATTTACTCAGTGCGAACAAAGTGCTCACCACAGAGTACTCACCCAAAGGACAAAGACTGTAGCAGCCGCAGTTCCTCTTACCAAAAAAAAAAAAAAGACTTGAGAGATTAGCAAATATATGATGTTAATCTCAAGTTATGGCATGATTAGATTGGATGATTAATTTGCATGTGATGTCGACTATTTGGACCCTAAAATAAGTTAATATTTAATGAAGAGACTTTATAAGTATATAATTTTAAGAAATGAACGGCTGTGCTTTAGTGACTAGTCTATGAGTTATACCAATCAACTACCAACAATGGTGGTCCTATTACTGTATGATTAACAAAAAGGGTAATTCGGTGCACTAAGCTTTTACTATGCGCGGGATTCGGAGAAGGACCGGATCACAAGGATGCACCAAACTCTTACTATGCGTGGGATCCGGAGAAGGGCTGGACCACAATGGTGCTCTAAGCTCCCACAATGCGCGAGGTCCGGGAAAGTGCCGCACCACAAGGGTCTATCATACGATGCAACCTTACCTGCATATCTGCAAGAGGCTTTTTTTACGGCTCGAACCCGTGGCCTTCTGATTATATGACATCAACTTTACCAGTTACGTCAAAGCTCTCCTACAACTATATGATTAACCGTTTTAAGATAAAAGAAAATAGAATTGGAGTTGCCTTTCCTTTTTATAGTAAAGGTGTTTTTCTTAGAGGGGAGGAAAGGAGGGGATATGGTAGGAAAGACAATCCAATAAGACCAATAAGTGAACTGAAATTTAACATCTTATTCAGTGTGTTAATATTTAGTAGTACAGCATTCATGGTATTTCAAGAACTTGGCTTAAAGAGATCCATAATTATTTCTCTATCCAAACTACACATAGTTACAGACTGCTTATCTAACAGAAATGCTAACCTACACACTAAGTATATCGTCTCAACATAGTTGATCCATCACATTTGCTATGTTGCGAAAATGAGAATTCACACATTACAATCTGACTTAGGAGCAAGATCACCAAGTCACCTTCATACGTCGTCCGTCTTGCAGACATGACAGGTTTTATAAGACGTAAACGTTGATGTTTTTAGGAAGCAACGCCAACAGCTAAACGACCCATTCGTGTACTTCTGCTCAAATCAATACTTCTAATATCCTTTCTCATTGCACCATTTCCCATTCTTCGCGCAACAACTTTTGTTTTCTCCTCAGCTTTGAAGCCCTTGTTCCCCTTGTTCACATCTGGCGTTTTCGGTCTTGGAGAATTCACAACCTGCCTTTTCTCTTGCTCTCTCTTTGGAGCTACTGATTTATTCGGTCTGGTCAGTCGAGAAGTTTTGCTTGTTGGAGCTGAAGATGGCACACTGCTGTCTGATAATTCTGCTGAAGGATGATTGGTTACATCTGACGCCTTTGGTGAATCAGCCACATTTAGATGTTCATTAGTGGAACAGCTGTTATCGATTTCTGCCCCTGAACGAGGAACGATGTTCTCTGTTGCACTAGTAGCTCTAGTCCCTGGAGATGAAAGCCTGCTTTGTGACTTACTTGATTTAGTCTTACTTGCTAACTCCTGGAAAATCAGTCAAAAAATCAAGTTATATGATTGGTACACTCAAAGCGAGAGGGAGAAATAATCACTAAGTAGAAGGATAAGGATGACGATTAACTGATAAACAAGTGCAGCCAAACTCATGAGTAAATAGACAGACAGATAATTAGCAAGACTTTTTTTCCTTTATATAAACGAGGAGAGAGATCAAATAGTTTCAGTCTACTTTCAGATCATACAGCTAGAGATGGAAGATTATCAATACTAACTGCCGTCACATCAATGTAAAAAAAGTTTGGCATACAAGTGGTTTGCCTCTCATATTACTCATCCGCATGAAAGGGTAATATTCACTACGCGTGCAGTGTAATCTTCACTATGCATTGAGCTTTCAGCCTTGAGAGGATGTTAGAAAGTCAAAGTTTAACGACCATCAAAGTTTTCAACAATGCCATTCCAGAAATTAACGTATGACGCATCCAAAAGCCTTTCTCGGGTAAAGCAGGTTTAATTTGAAACAAACCTGTTCCTAGTATTCACCTTTATCTCCCACACCTGACGAGATTGAAACAAAAAAGTCCCCAAGGACATATGGTGCTTACCGCTCATACCTAATAACATTAAAATGGGCCCTAAAGGATATCATAACAGGACAAAGGTACAAGATGCTCTATCCCATATTTTTGTGTCAATGTTACCCTTAATCAAGGAAGCAAGATAGAACTTCCCAAATTCTTGTTTTTCAGAAAGGTTCGGTTGTCCAAGTCTCCAAGAAAGGGGATTTGAGTCAATATAAAATGACAGGGAAGTGCTTTTACCGTAACAGTAAAACAGCTTGTAAACATATTTTCTCAAGTTTTACTTCATGAGAGAACAGTACGCCGAAGTGCATGGTTTTGAAGCATCTTAGTTTCAACAAAGGTAAATAGGGAATAACAGAGGAATTAGGAATACAACAGTGAATAGTGAGTTTTTGGGTCTCTGAATAATCTCACATTTGGGACTTGTTAATACCTTGTTTCTTTCTGGCCGACGACCGGGTTCGTGGTAGAAGGCAGGCATTGGAGTGGCTTTGAAATTGAGACTTCTCCTAAGCTGTTTGAGCTCTGCTTCTTTCTTTACCTGAAGATATCACAAAGTAAAGCAAACCAATTGTCATTAATCATAGCTACCAATCAACAAAAATTGCCATCTGACCATAGCTACATTTGACATATGTTACAATTTACAAGTCTAAACAGATAGCAGAACATAAAAGAAAAGAGAAGAAAACCTAACAGAATATATACCAATGATCTTTTAGAGCTAGCATTCGACAGAAAGCACTATGATTCTCTATATTAATCTACACAGTCACAAGAATCATTGCCTGACTTTATTACCTGAGTTCTTGCTTGGAGCTGATGTTTTTCTGCCTCTTTCGCATGCATTTTCTCCTCTAGCTTCACAAGGAACTGAAATCAATATCAAAATCTTTTTAAAGGTTGTATATGACTTTTAAACTTTATCGAATTGACACAATAAACCGGTCCTTGCCTCTTTCCTTTTCTTGGCGCGCTCTTCACTTTTGAAACTGAAACCAGATCTATTCTGTTTCATGCCTGGTTGACTTGAATTCACACTCTGCTTATCCCTGAACAACAACAATATGCATAAGATAAATGCTGATGAACACAATATGTACTTAAAGATCACAATTTTACCACGATATAGACCTGTTTACACTTTGATATACTCTTTGGCTAACTTTCTCTGTACAGAAAGCACGAGAAGCGACCACCTTTTTTGCTCTCGGATCTTGTTCACTGCTACATTATTCAATAACAACGAGATCGGGAAAATTAGGATGAATCAGGGGGACCAAAATATCCTAAATTTTCAATATGGAAGACATAATTAGCAGCATACCTTTTCTGTTGATTAAGTACATTAGCTTTTGAACCTGAAGAAACCTATATAAAGCAAGCCACCTATTTCCATCAATTTACTAATAGAAGAAGAATTGAAAAAAAAAAAAAAAAAAAAAAAAAAAAAAAAAAAAAAAAAAATTGAGCAATGGAGCAATAAGTTCCAAAGCATTGACATAGCAGGGCTTCCTCCTCCATATAGATATTCAATCTGAAGATAACACTAAGCCTAAAACTGATAACAACCTCTGACTTTGGCATTCTGGCAGTTGGATGCAAATGGAGAGCGTTCAGAGCTTCCAATCCAGGATTTTCTCCTTCTTGTGTCAAGGAAACATCGCTATGCCTTCTATTTGGTTTTCTTGGAATGTCTTTATATGCTTGTTTTGAGATAGTCCCCTTGCCATTAGCAACATTAACTTGGTACAACATTCTGGATTTTGCATCTCTTGATCGAGAAGCAGTCCTCACCTGCAATTTAGGCACAGGTGAGTCTACATAAAGGGGAGATAATTTTCTGCTCTAGAAGAAGACTACAAATGCTATTATTTAAAATAGCTTAGTACAGTAAGCAAGCAGGATCAGCAACTGCTGTAAAAACAGAAGATTAATAATAACAAATGCTAAAAGAGGTATACCTTCAAAGATGAACTTCGTTGAGGTTCTGAACAAACACTACCATCTTTCTCAGTGGTGTGAGCATTTGAGGACAGATCAACAGAGGTTGATGAAACCTCCATACTGTTATCTTGGTCTTCTAGTTTCTCTTTCACTTCAATCTCAGGTGCAGGATCATCAACGGCTGAATTTCCAGTATCAAGATGATCTTTTGCTTCTGCTTCCAGATGCTCAGAAATACTTTGAAGTACACGGGAACTGTCGGTGGCATATTCAGTATGAGGTCCTGAATGGAAAATTAAACTATCTTCTCTGCCAAATTCTGTGACTTCGACGTCTCCGTTGTTTGATCCGTCAAAACTCTCCACAAAGCGTGCAGAATGACCAACCTCATTCACTCGCTCAAAGTCCCCATCATAACCTGTATTCTCAGTGACATAATTTTCACTAGCTTGATATTTTTCATTCTTCAGTAAATGGAATGGTCTATCCTGATTTTCATCAAAGCGAGCCGAATGGCCAACTTCACTAACATGCTCAAAATCCCCCTCATAACCTGTACTCCCAGCAGCATCATTTTCACTAGCTTGACAATTTTCATTCTTCAGTACGTTGGCTGATCCATCATGATTTTCAACAAAGTGTGCAGAACAGCCGACCTCATTAACATGCTCAGAGTCCCCCTCATAACATGTATTCTCAGGGCCATCGTTTTCACTAGTTTGAGACTCGGTCCCGTTCTGCCACTCAGACGAGCTCTGGCTTAGAAGTGCCCTCCTTCTAAAACGCGCCTCAAAATATGCTTTCTTCTCAGTTACAGAACCTGGCTTCGAGTATTTCTCAACCTCTTCAAGATACCTGTTATGTGTGAAAGAAGACCTCCTCTCCCAACATAAAGCTTCGTTTTCAAATCTACCGAATGAGATAGATCCAGATTGCCATGAATCTGCCTGTCAATTTTGGTAATGTAGATTAAGACCAAGAATCAGCAACCGACTGATCACAAAGTTAGTCGAAAACCTTTATAGATTTAGTTCTCGTGAAAAATCTTCACATACCTTAAATGGTTTAACTATTAATATCTCAATTAACATCTCCTAACATGCTTATATGGCTAACTATTTTGAGACATAATTAAACTCTACCGTTAAAAGGGACAACAAACTACAACTATTCCAGAAGACAATTAAATCTTTTGCACTAAAAGTTTCTTTCCACAAAGTCTCAATCAATGAACAAGCATGCAATCCAACATTTACTATATCATTTCATGGCAGTGGTGTGGATCCATAACTAACAAACCTACAAAATAGCAAGAGTTTTCAAATCAACAAAACACAAAGAAGTTACTAAAAACATTCAGTAACCGCCTCAAACCGCCTGAGTAAAAAGGTCCAAATTTAACTTATGAAAAGTGATTATATGCATCTTCTTAACCATAAATTAATCATATTCAATTCCAAAAACAGATAGACTGATACTGAAACACCAAACCAATAAACATAAAGATTCCAACTTTTTTCTTAATATTTTATCATATTCAACTTATGAATGAATGAGAGTAACAAGTTGTAAGATCCAAAAGGAATACAAAACAGCAACTTTACCTGAAAACTAAGCGTAAAGGGTTCTTCAATATCACCTGCCATTTCAAAACTGATCCTTTTAAAGCACCTTCATAAATGTTATCTGCATTTTTTCAACAACAAAATCTTTAAATTCTGAAATATAACACAACATTACTTAAAAACAAACAGACCCTTTTCACTATTTAATACATAAACATCATAAAATTGGACCAAAATGAATTTACATATAAAAGAGCAAGAAAGTTACAAGCTTTAAGGAAATTGCGGCAGAATCTTGAAAAGGGGTAGTAGAAGAAGCAAATTTGGATCAATTTCTTTGGTAAAAAAGTGAGAAATAATGTGGGAAGAAAACGTGTTAAGAGTATAGAAGAATCACTACTTTGCTTTGAAGAAGGGAGTTTTAACGAAGATTTAAGAGATTGAGAAGGACTGGTAGTTAAATGGAGTGAATATGAAATGTTGAAAATTTTCTAATATAATTATTTTTGGATTAAATAACTGATTAGTAGATCTTAAACCGAACCAAAAACAGAGAATAGGAAAAGAAAAAGGTTGAATTGCAGTTACGTCCTTCTTGTTTAGCAATATTATTAAACAAATCCAACAAGTTTGTAAGTCAGACCTACCTTACTAGTTTTTCTATGAAAAAAATTGGTTAGATTTCATTCTACTTTACTTTTCTTCTCCTCTATTTTGTGTCATTTCCTTTTCAAATAATTACACCGTTTCTAATTGTTGTAAATTTAAATAATATATTTAAAATTTTTTTAGTAGCCTACAAATATTAAAAGTACCGAACAATATAAGATTTTCAATTATAAGAAACAAAAAAATGTTATTGGTAGGAAGTAGAGAGAAAAAAAATGATATAAATTGAAAAGAAACAAAGAAAAATAAATTTATTATTATTCAATATCTTTTTTAATAAAATTCTTTGCACAAAAACTAGTGTGAAGCGATGTGTCAATAATGCAAATAGAAGTTACGAAATAAAATACTTTGTCTGTTTTAATTTATGTGATAGAGTTAGACTAAATATATATTGTTAATTTTTTATTTATTTATGTTGTTAAATATTGCATGAGATATATCTATGAAAATATTTTATTAATGATAAAATAATAAATTTAAAACTAAAATTATTTTCGCACATAAAATTTTGATTTTTTTTTTGAATTGATAGATAAGAAAATAGTGGCACATACGATGAAATAGAGGGAGCAACGTGTATACAATTTATTAAAGAGAAAGAAGGAAGGTGTAATATTAAAAAATTAGAAGGAAGACAGCTGCAATTTACCGAACATTTATGATCCAATGCTTGTGGGGGTGCATCAGTAATCATGTGCTTGTGTTCCCTTTTTTGTCTGCTTCTGCTGACTGGCCCACGCAATCTGGGTCCCACTTTAAACCTTCCCCACCTAATCGTTATGTTGGCCTTTAGATGTTCTCAATCGGACGGTCAGGAATTAGTTCTCATTCTTCCACGTGTCCTTTAATCTTTTATTACCCCTTCTAAGCATCAAAAAGTTTATTTGAATTTTCCACCTGGTGCCACTCAATTATATTTTTGATTAATTCATATTCATCAAATGCAATTTCATATAATTAATTAAACCGCTACCTATTATTTTGTCAAATGCAATTTCGTTTAATTTACATCCCAATTTTTAAAGTGTGGTCTTTCTCGGACTCTACATAAATACAAATATTTTATATATAGAACTATCTTTTAATTTTATTTACAAAATTTAAATCCGAAACAACTAATTAATAATAAAAAAGTATTTATCATGACGTTATAACTTTTTTATAGTAGGATTAAAAAGTTAAAAGAGGGCCACAAACAAACAAAAAAATTCTAAAAGAATAATTTACTACATAATAGAGGATTATAATCGACTAATTAGATTTTCAGATATGTGATAGGCAATGATGAATCGTGTGATTAATAGCTCTTTTAATGGTGGAGCCATTATGTGGATAATATATATCTGCCTTTTCAACGATTTGTTAGCTTATTATTTTACATAATTAAATGCTAAAAGGAAATATAAAGTGGGATTATATTATGATCTTGGGACAAGACAGATGTTGATTTGGATTATGGAAAGACATTAGGATATCTTTGAGACATAAAGGTCAAATGCGGAGGCGGAGTCAGGATTTCAAGTTTATGAATTTGGAATTTTAATCATTTTAAGATAGTGGGTTCCAAATTAATAATTTATACATGTTCAATAATTTTTTTAAGACAAATACGTAGTTCGAACTAAAGTTACTGGGTTAGGCCGAACCTGATCGAATGTCATTTTTAACAATGCATTTTCAAGTTTATTTTATGCGAAAAAGGTATGGACCAGTGTATCCATTAATTTCCATAATAATTCCTTTATTATTTTTGAGATGCTGCGCAAAGCAAGCACGCTTAGAATGCTACGGGCAATTTTTGGTTGAAAAATTAACCTTAAATAGTGATTCACGCAATTAAATAAACTAAACATAGAATAATTTTTTGTTGCAGAATTAACCTTAAACAGCCGTTCATTTAACTGGTTAAACTAACAATATTACCATTTATGTTGAAGTATTAACTTGAAATAGCCATTCATTCAAGTAATTAAATTAAAAATAGTCCACGAATATATAATATAGACATAGCTCATGTATTATATATGTATAATCATGTAAAATTAGTATATAATTTATTTATTTTCAGTTAGAAAAAATAAACAGCTATTTTATAAAGATACTTCTTTTGGACTACGTACGTAGCATTATGTTCATATTAGTCTGATTTCCGTTAAACAAAAGGACTACGTAGCATTAACTGTTGACAGGCTATAAGCATGCGTTATCAATATCAAATCGATTGTATCGGGTTATTAATTTTAATTTACTTGTAGAGACAGCTATGGTGAGCTTAAATGGTGCGCTCACTGTTAAAGGCGTACATAAATCGCGTTGATTTAGATTTTTTAATTATCAAATTAATCAAATCGATTATATCGGATTATTAAATCTAAATACCAAACCAAATCAATAAAAGTCAGGGTTTTTTTTCTCGGATTTTTCGAACTTTTGGGTTTTTTGATTTTTTTCATAAAGTCTTCATAGCACAAAACGTAAAATTTATGCTCCAAATATTTCTTTAATTCTAGTAAACATAACTATATAAGGTGTTTTTCAATAAAATAACATAAATATGATATGAGTCATGACATTGTACTAAAATATTCAACAATAAAGATAATTAAATAGCTTAAAATAAATATTATTAATAAGCCATATGAAAACAAACATAATTTAAAATTACGACTTATAAGTACTATTATTTACATGACTAACTACTAAAAGAAAAATAAATTATACATTTTATCTAAATCATGGAAAAAATAAAAAATAGATATCCAATACTATTTTCATTCATAGCACAATTGAATTGAATGTCTTTTATTAACATTAGTATTGATTTGATTTTGGTTTAGGATTTATTTGAGTTACTAACATTTATGAACTATAAAACTTATTGGAGCATCCAAAAATTATAAGTTCAAGCTTGAAATAATACGTTAAAAGATAAAACTATAAAAAAAGCTTAAGAAATATTTATAAACTACACTATAATAAATATTTTTATGTATTAAATATATCTAAAACTTCTATACATATAATGTCGAGTTGGTTTGGTTTGGTTTGACTTTTTTAGTTAAAACCAAACCAAACCAAATATGGTTGGACTTTTTTTTCTAACACCAACCAAATCAAACCAAACCCTAATCAGGTTTTTTTTTCTCGATTTGATTCGAATTATCAAGTTGGTGCGGTTTGTCGGTTTCATTTGTACACCCCTATTCACAGTATACTGAAAATTTTGTGAAGTTTTCTTATCTGAACGATTTGAAGTGCTGAACAATGCAGTTAATTAATTTAATTAACTCGCACAATGACTAACGCTTGAAAACCCCTAAAAAGTATTATGTACATATTTTGTGAGTGGTAACCACTTGTTATAAGGAGAATGTACATTAGGTGCATTAAGATGGATTGTTCTGCGCGCATTCGAATTGTTTACTCGTAAAATGATATAATTAAATTTGTAACGTAATTTATAGACACGTAAATTAATTTGATCCAAAAACTTAAAATAATAAACAACAAAAATAAGTTAATTAAAATAAATTGAAAGAAAACACAAGCGTGACTCTGGGCAGATCTTCTTCGAAAGCAATAACAAGAGCAGTATGAAGAACAAAGGACAAAATATTGCTTTATAGAATAAGAGCTCGTTTTGCCTTTTCTGCGTACAGAATATTTCGTGTCCTATAATGAATATGAATTCTCCTATTTATAGCTCAATCCAGAGAAACAAGATCTTCAAATCAAGATCTTTTTTAATATGAAAAAAAATCTCTCTTGATGATCGAATAATGGTTGTGTATTAATACAAAGATTCTTTGTAACGACTGCTCATTGAATGTTGTCTTTCCTAACCGATATCTTTCCTTCAGATCTTCGTCCTCGATTTCAATATTTTCGGAACTTACTCAGCAACGGTCACATATTTGTAACCGATGTCAAGTATTTACTGATTTATACCTTACTTGTCTTTGCTTTCACGTGTCAATTCGTCAAGCATCCACCTATTATTTATCAATTTTACCCCTACACGAGAATTATTAATACTACACGCAAGCATGAGATTTTGGTGGCGTTTGTTTTGGAGTTTTAAAAATTAACTATTGAGTACACTTGTTAAAGACTCGACGGTCCATAGAATTTATAATTCTCACCAATATATAGCAATTAAAAACGTTGTTGATTGATTCTAGAACCAAAATGTCCGTTTGCCAGCCAAGAATTACATTTATTTCAAGTAAAGCGCAAAATTCTTCCACAAGCACCGCAAATGGGGAATAAGAGAGACAAGCTATACATTTAGGCATCATATGTTAAATATTAAGTACGTTAGATTTTAAAGTCTCAATCTTAATAATTAAGATCTTAATTATTAATTGTATTTGATTTTTTTACTTCACAATTACTTAATGAGTATGAATAGGTCTATATGTTTAAGATCTATAACCAAGACTTAATCATTAAGATGTTATCATCCACAATCATTACCAATTACCGTCATCGCTTACCATTATCAACTATCACCATCACCACCACCACCACCACCATCATTATACTCAACCATAGCCGCCACTACTATCACCACCCCACCACCATCATCCTCAACCATAACCACACATTCACTCAACTCAACTACCACAACCAACCACCCCATCACCATCAATAACCATAGTTGGCATCGTCTACCATTATAAACTACCACCACCCATCATCACCTTCCTCAATCACCACCACCACGCACCATTTATTAACTATCACCACCTACCATTATCTTCAACCATAATCGCTATCGCTGTCATTCACCACTAGCTACTATCTGAAACCCCCACCAACCACTGTCTCTAGCTGGAACTCACAAGCACCTCCATTAGCCATCACCACCACATATATCTTATTTATATAATTAGTATTTTATTTGAATTTTATGTGTTAATTTTAAATAAAGATAAATTTTATATATTCAGATGTTAAAAAAATAAATAGTTTTAATCATTTAGTATTCAGATCTTAATACACATCTTGATATTCAGTTGTGTATTCAGATTCAGACGTCTTAATCTTTAAAAAATAAATTAGTATTCTTTGGCCCTTTCAAGTCAGGTTTTTGTTTTCTTATTTTTATTTTCGAACGTAATTTCAAAACTCAAAAATCAACCTTTCTACAACTACAATTTAAGCAAATTTTGATTTTCAAAAAACAAACTGAGCCTGTGTTACGAACCCAAATCCACTAGTCGTGATGACAACCCGCTAGGTAAGCCAATTAGTAACTATCCAATTTCAATGATATTAACAAGAAAAATAAACGATAGTAATTTACTGAATTTTATACATTTCCCAAGGACTGGTAGTACAAACCATGAGCTTCTAAGAATAAAGTTTACAAAGTGAAATGAAATAAATACATAGTCTGTTTGAAAAGTACATAAATAGAATTTTATAGATCTAAGGCTACCACGAATAAGAGGCAACTACAACCGGGACGCAGATATATCTTCAATCCAGCTCCCATCGGAGACAACAATATCAGCAGCCAACATCTGCACACAAGGTGGAGAAGTGTATTATGAGTACAACCGACCCCATGTACTCAGTAAGTAACAAACCTAACCTTAGGTTGAAAGTAATGACGAGTATCACAAGGTCGGTTCCAATACCAGTATTCCACACACTTCATAACAGCATAGTACAAGTAATAAAAAAGCTATATCAGGAATAAAATGCTCAACCCGTTACAGTTCCAGAAAATAAGCATGCTTTTCAAGTATCTCAGTGAAAGCTCAAATCTTTCACCGAAAATGCTAAAAATATGAGTAAGTTTAAAAAATATGATTTTTCCCAAAAACCCTTTCAACAATAAGTAAGATGTTTCATTTTCAGATAGCATGAGGAATGTATGTCTCTATGCCTACATGTCAAGATACAGGTAAAATCATAAATGTCCCAAAACTGAGTAGTAGAAGGAAATGCATCTCTATGCATGTATCTCAAGTACGCATGACAAATACAATGCATCTCGATGATGAGCTCATGTACTCACACTCTCATATTACTCAATCTCATTGTCTCACACTTCCTGCTCATCATGCCCAATCACTCAGTACTGTATATGGCCAATCCGTCCCAAGGAAGATCCATTCCGGAATATATACATCAACTGACCAACAACCACTCAATACTGGGTAGGGCCAATCCAGCCCATGAAGAAGATCTATCTCCAAGTATATAATGCTTCGAACAAGATCCATATCCAGCGAAGATCCATCCGTCAATATAATCAACAACGCTCGCTAGGGGTGTGTACAGACTCCGGAGGGGCTCCTACAGTCCAAGCGCTATCATAAGCCATATCCAAGCATAAATCAATATAACATGATGCGGCGTGTAGCCCGATCCCATAACTGTCACTCATAATCAGGCTCTCAGCCTCACTCATTCATCAATCTCTCTAGTCTCACTCACGTGCCAACAATGTCATGAAACTAGCCCGACAACTAATGATATGATGTATCAGTAAATAACAACTGAGACTCAGATATAATTTGAATGCATGAATATGACTGAGTACGAAATAGCAATGAAATCGTTGAGATGACAGCAAGAAACGACCACTATGGAACCCAACAGTATCAGCATAATCTAAACATAATATCTAGCAAGATTGACAGCTCAATTACTTTATCACATGATGGTAACATGGATACCAACAAAGTAGGACCACTATACAGTGTCATAGAAGCAACAGAGTCCCAATTCACATGGTGCACGCCCACACGCCCGTCACTTAGCATGCGCTTCACCTCAATACCAATCACATAACACGTATTACGGGGTTTCATACCCTCAACACTAAGTTTAGAAGCATTACTTACCTCGAACAAGCCAATTTCAATATTGACCAAGCCAAGCGATGCTCCAAAAATTCCATCCCACGCGTTCCAACCTCTGACGGCTCGAAACTAACCAAAAATAACTCAAATACATCAAACAATGCTAAGGGAACCAATTCCGATCATAAAAGATCAAATCTTGAATCAAAATCCCGAAAAATCAGCCAAAATGCCCAACCCGGGCCCGCACCTCAGGACCCGACAAAACTCACAAAATCTGTCAACCCATTCAATTACGAGTCTAACCATAATAGTCTCACTCAAATCCGACTCTAATTCGATGTTCAAAACTCAAAAATTCACATTACGAAACTTTAGGCTAAAACCCTCAATTTCTCTTTAAAGATTCATCAACCAATTGCCAAAAATGAAGATAGATTTATGGAATAATATCAAAACCACGTGTAGAATACTTACCCCAATCCTTGTGATGAAAACTGATCCAAATTGCTTCACTCCGAGCTTGGAAATAGAAAAATAAAGCCAAAATTGTGAACCCTTGTGTTTAACATTCTGCCTAGCACTTCCACATTTGCGAACAATTCGTCACCTCTGCGACCACCACTTTTGTGGTAAAACTTCGCTTCTGCGAAAACAGCCTGACCCAGCAATCCCTCGCACCTGTAGTCTTTAAGCCGCTTCTACAATCGCGCTTCTGCGCACTTGAACCGCATATGTGGCTGCGCAGGTGCGTCCAAGCACCCGCACCTGCGATCTTCACGCCCTGCTCCCCTTCTCGCTTTTGTGATGACACTGCCACTTCTGC
This sequence comes from Nicotiana knightiana, assembly GCA_005239525.1. Classification (NCBI taxonomy): domain Eukaryota; kingdom Viridiplantae; phylum Streptophyta; class Magnoliopsida; order Solanales; family Solanaceae; genus Nicotiana; species Nicotiana knightiana. The sequence continues at coordinate 114,389 of ML383200.1, read as the reverse complement.
GGCTTCGCACCTGCGCCCAACACTCCGCAAGTGTGGTCACACTAGAACCAAAAATCTTCAGCAATGCAACATGAAATGAAAATGATTCGAACCTCGTTCGAAATTCACCCAAGCCACTCGGGACCCCGTCCAAATATACCAACAAGTCCCATAACATAACACGGACCTAATTGAGGTCTCAAAACACACATAACAACATCGAAATGACGAATCGCACCTCAAATCGAACTTGATGAACTTTGAACTTTTCAACTTCTATAACTCTTGTCGAAACATAGCAAAGCAACCCGGAATGAACCCAAAATTTTCACACAAGTCCAAAATGACATGAAGAAGACATAACAACTCTCGGAACCACAATCTGAATCTGATATCTTCACAGTCAACTTTCAATCAAACTTATGAACTTTCCAAACCTTCAAATTTCCAATTTTTGCCAACTTGTGCCGAAACCTTCTAGAAACAACCAAATGCAAATCTGGGCATAGGCCCGAGTCGAAAGTCACCATTTAGGCCTAACATAACCATCAAACTCCGTTCAGGGGCCAAATTCAGAAAAAGTCAAACTTGGTCAACTCTTTCAACTTAAAGCTTCAACAATGAAATTCATTCTTCCAAACCGATTCCGAATAACCTGAAAGCCAAAACCGACGATTCACATAAGTCATAATGCATCATAAGGAGATACTCATGCCCGTAAACTACCGAGAAAAGTGTAAATTCCCAAAATGATTGGTCAGGTCGTTACATTCTTCCCCACTTAAACATATGTTCGTCCTCGAACGTGCCAAGAGTTGTTCCCAAAACCATCAAACCGTCGTATAACCTTACCATGACTATACCCGGGGGTGATCCCACATCACCCTATCCCATATAGGTCCGATAACACAACATAACTGAAATTTCTCAATTCAACCTAGCCCATAAGCCTTAGAATCCAAATTTTCCAGCATCCGGAATTTCTTATAAGATATGAATCTCGCAACCTACACGCTGTATAAGTCTGAACAAGTTGTACCAAACCGCAACCATAATCCAAGCTACAATCATAGGATATACCACATAACTCAAAAACCCGTAGCAAAATATCCGATCACAGTAGCTGCTCAAAACAACCCAATTCCTGTAATAAACCTCATACCTAACAAAACCTCATTCTAAAACCTTCGTACACTGCCGATAATGAAAGAACACGTAGAAACTCATAATCATTAATCAAATCAACAAGCCATGGAGCTCCCTCTCCTTTAACTAGAACTATAGCCAATTCCTAAGCTGACTCCCGATACTATCCTTCCAAATATACCGCAATCAAATCCGATAGCACCCAACCTAGGTCTGACAACTTCATCTTATCGAATACCAACTACTTTACTAACACGCAACACCAATACTACCCAGAGCAACAACTGTGCAATCCATGCACTAATAAGCAACAATCCGAATGTACTCAATCGCGAAAATGACTCAATCAAGAGGACCGTCCTGCAAGCTCAACGGGTACCACCACAACGCAATGCTAATAACCTATCACACACTGTAGAACCAAGACACATGAATCTAACACAAGGAATCATATCTCAACATAACTCCACTGCAATGTGTGACACCATCCAAACATGGATCCATATGAAATACCTCAGCGATCATGCTCAAAATCAATAACCACATGCAATCCAACATCAAGTAATCAAAGTGCATTACCATGACCAAGGAGAAGCAGACGACACAAAGCCACACAAAACCCAAAAGAACATAACCAATACGCCCTCAATCATGCAATACCCCAATTACTCATCTCGCTAAAATTCTGCTATAAGACCATAATAGAACCACACCATGTGTGCCTAAAACCAAGTCAATCATAACTCCTCGTAGCATAGAAGAGTAACTCACAGAAAATTTCAGAATACGAATAAGCTCAGCAACAATCAAATGGCACATCCCTCAACAATGGCACTATGAAACCAAACAATCCGACTCGGTGTAGAATACACATCCTAATTGGGTCTACCAATGGACCCCCAAATCAACTTCGGGCACCCACAAATAGATAAATAAACCTCTGAAAGCCCATAATGGCTGAATAATAACACATATTATCATTTGGCTAGCTTCTGCCATGACTTCACAGTCCATGACCATGAAACTATCCGCTCCTGAGAACTACTAATCTCCAAATCCATAGAATACATGAATCACCATATCTGATCCCAACTCCACCTCCAGATGTCTAACACATTTCTCATACATGATCATCCCACGATAAATACATCTAAAATTTTCCATGCCACATAGCAGAATTGGAACATCAGCAGTCGATCAACCAGAAGAGTGCTGCAGTACCAATGAAGTATCCATGCATCAAAACGCATTGGCCCTTCTGAAATGTATACTCTCATCAAGCCATACCAAATAGTAATATCATTTTCCTAGTCATTTGAAACCGTCCATGCTGCCTACGAATTTTTATGACCTTCCCGTCAAAACTGAACTGTGATATCTCGTTCACGCAAATATCAATCCCACACAACACACTACATATACCATGCCATCATATGAAAAATACGAGAATTTTATAGTCCACTTCGAGTCACAAGCTACTACATACTCAATTAGCTAAGGACCTTCCATTTGATTTCATCCGGGAGAAATTCACCATACACCACATGCTCCTCACGCCAGTAGGAAATATACCCCTCGAACCTTGGTAAAAACCATTGAGAACTCTTTGAAACCCATTTGCACATAACCAAGCTATCATAACTGAATCTCTCTAACTCAACCCAGCCACGCAGGTTGCCAAAACCCAAAAGCATTTCCACAAAAACCTGTAGAGACTAGCCACATCATAAGTATCCAAAGAACCGATCATACCTGTCGCGCCCCCCTCTTTCCTCCCCTTTCGGATCGATCAGGGTATTGGACATTATTGAGACAACTCGTTCCCTTTGGGAAAGGGGTAAGGAATTGAAGAGTCGCCACCTAACGAGTTAAGGTGCGTTAGGGCACCTACTAAAGGTTATTTACAAACACATATTAGATAACCAGAGATAGGGTAAGGGCTTGAACTTACTTCAAGGGGAAGGTGTTAGGCACCCCTCGAAGTCCACAACTGTGGTTCCCGGCCCAAACAAACTTTATGAACAGATAGCATATAAGCAATAAACACATAGGTAAATAAATGAAGGTTTTGAGAAGATTTGCAGTCCAAGCACACATATGTAAGGGATATAGGGGTCCTAGGTTGTTTATCTTATAAGATCACATCAGTACAATGCCCGGTAATCACTCATCAGAAGAGGGGCTACTCGTGGCATTAGCGCACCGGATATCATATCCATGTCTACTCTTTCCCACCCCTTAGCAGTTATTAAGAGAGTTTATTTAACGAACTCTATGCGTGCTGTTACCCGTCCCTTCTTAATGGCCCTGGAGGAATTTAGGACCTCTAAATATATGCAGTTCTAGACAAAACTTCCTAAGGTTAAAAGGATAAAATTCTAGACGACATGCAAGAACAAGTAGGACTTTACAAATAGATGCGGGAAAAGCAGTTTAAAAGGCTGAGATTTACCTCCATAGATATTGCACATAAACAACACGTCTCAAACACAAAACAAGAGGCATTTTTATTAGACAGAATCCTAAGACAGGATATCTAAGTGAATATCAATGCACAGAAGTATGCAGCTTGCTTATAAACTCAATAGCAAGGACCTAATCAGCTTGCCTACTGGTTTTAAAAGAACCTGTTAGCTCTTAGGCATCAAACGCAATCAGAACAATATTCATTTTTAAGAGATTGATTACCTAAGGCTTGCTTAGGCGTAGGGTTGTGCATAGTGACTACTAGAATTATTAAACAGTTCAGAAGTTGTTTTACCTAAAACATGTTGTTCTAAGTGATGTAAATCTAAGAATGCAGAGATAGTTACCAATTTCTATTAAGAACAGACATGATAATCACAGCGAGGTTATTTTACACCTTTTCATGAATCAGCATTTTAAACTAGGCGCAGTTAAGTAAATGTAAATGAAATCCTAGAGCATGGTATCCAGTATGCACACGTGAATGCAGGGTGGCTAGGATATAATTTCAGGATGCACAGGATTCCTAAAACATGATTTCTAAAATGCACAGAGAATTACAGAGTTGTTAAGCATGATTCATGAATGCACCGGAGTATTAATTTTATCGCCTAAGGAGCAGGATTTCTAAGTGATAGGCACAAGCATAAATTGAGGTATGTTGTATGTTAAAGCAGTAAACATGAAAAAGCTTTAAAGACATGATATCTAATTTATGTTTGGCATGTTTATCCTAAGCATGGATTCTAATGCAGATATAGGAAATGTAAAGCTTAAGGCATGATTTCTACCCAGTGGCATTGATAAAATTATATGGCTATCCCCTCCCATGTCACTAGCCATCCCCAATATTTATTTACAAATAAATATTACAGACTAGCTGAATAAATTACGTAAATAGATAAAGGAAAAAGAAGAAGTTAAACTATAGAGAGCCTAAAAACTGGCCCAGACTTCCAGAACCTCAAGTGCCCAAATGTTTCATAGCCTTTCTTATATTCGGGTGTGTCAGAGTTCCCTAAGGACCTCAAGGGATCCCTGGAAGTACTCACACCCAGATTTCATAACCATAATTGAGTAAGTGCAGTGTGGAAGGGCCGACTCTAATGCATCAGAGTTCAGAGGGATCTCATAGGGATCCCTAAGCAGTCACACATTAGAGAGGCAGAACTTAAATATCTAAGAGTAGAGTGAGAGTGCTTGACATAGTTTTGAAAAGATTGAGTAGGAAAATAATTTGAAAAGAGACTTGTTTGAAAAGAACTATAGAGTTGTGTAGTAAAACAACTTTTTTTTTAAAAGAGAGTAGAGCAGCAAGCAACAATCCATACATAGCACCCAAAACAGGTTCATACACAGCCAAAGAACACAGAAGCAAGGTAGGTTCAGCAACACCAAACATGGGTAATGGGGGATTGGAGACACATAAGGCACATAGGTAAGAACACAGTTCCAGGAACACTTAAGTACAGAATCAACAATATGCTAGGGGGCATCCATGGATCAAGGATATAGCATAAACTTTAGGATTATTCATAACCGAATAACATAAGGTACAAATTGTTTTTCCATAGAAAATTTAATGCCAATAATCAGAGAGGCATAAGTAAGGTAGAATCATATTGAGGTATACCAAAAGGGGGATAGCATTTCATAAGCATGCTGAGTCTAAGGGAGGGGAGTACATAACATGCTAAGTGAACAACAGTGCAAGCAGGTCAAGTGCAGACATCATAGCAAAACCATAGGTAAAAATATATTAGAAACAGGATGAATTGAAGTACTAAAAAAAAATATTATTTTCGAAACTTAAACTAAAATTAGGACATACCAGTATAGGAGATAGAAAATACAGAATGAAGAGTAAGGGGGTAGAATAATCCGCCTTGGCTTGCAGCCGGCTGATAATAGCAAGTAACCAGAAGGAGAGCAGAAGAAAGTATTTGTGTATACGAGAGAGTTTTGAGCAATGTGTTCGTGTGTTTGAATGAAAAAGCAGTGTATATATAGTTTAAGACTAGGTAGAAAATAAGGCAAGAATCATAGTTAAGCAGTAATTATGGAACTATGTACCAATTAGAATCAAATCAGTATAAGTACTCCCTTTAATTAAGGAGTTAGCTTCAAACGGTAATATGCAGATAATAAATAAGGAAGGAAATCATATAAGGCTGAATATAACACATAAGGAAATAGTTTCAGCATAACATAAGTATAGAACATGTAATAGAGGCTAGGTTCAACATATTCTAATTAAGGAAAATACTTATGAATCAGTTGATAGCATGCTCGACCATAGATTAAGGTAAGAAAATATCTTAAAGGTTAAAATCAGTAGAGAATATCACAAAAAAATCAGTGAAGCGATCAATCACAGAGATCCAAAGATTCAAAAATAGCAACTAGTACTGATTTAGGAGAAATTAACACAAATTTATGAGAACAAGCGGAATAAACACATAATAGTCAAAATCAGAAACCCTAATAGGCTAAATAGGGTAAAATCATACAAAATTAGCGATTCACATAGAGCATAGTATGAATTGACAGAATAAACATGATATAGGCGGAATAAGTAAAGAATCAGAAACCCTAATAAGCAAAATAGGGTAAAATCACAGAAAACTCAGAACGAATTCATAAATAACAGATATGCTAATAAATCAGATGAACAAGTAAGCAAGAACAGACTCAGAACCCATGATTAAGACCAAGAAACTTAGGGTTTTCACATAATAAGTCAGACAAAAGGGGAAAAAACTTAAATAAACATTTAAACATAGTGAAAATCATAGAATAATACTAAAATCATAAGGAAAACCCATTTTGAAAAGGGGTTAAGAAACCCTAGTTTGGAGATGAAGAGTCGTTTTAGAGAAATCGGAAAATCTTTTAAAGAAAACAACAAAATAACTCGGAATATACCCAGGTCTATTGCAGATCTAAGGAATCAAGCGTTAAAATTAGGGTTTTAGAGAGAGAACCAAAAGAAAGAGAGAGAATCGGCTTAGAAACCACAGGTTCTAGCCGGAGATGGGAGGATCTTAATCGGACGGCCATGGACGGCCTGAGAATAACATGAAAACCATGGGAGCTGAGTGAACCGCCTTCTGGTTCCTTTGAGGACCTCAAGGCAGCAATAACCCGGTGTAGGAAGGAGCCATGGATGCTGGGATGGTGGTGAGACCACCATAGTTACCGGCAAGTCGACGACCGGTGAGAGCTTAGGTTTAGCAGAGAGAGTTTGAGAGATGAGAGAGATGTGTAATGACGGAGTAAAAGAGAGAAAATGAGAGGGGAGGGGGGGGGGGTAGTCTCTAGGGGTAATTAAGGAAAGGGGAGATCTGGACCGTTGATTAAAATTGATCAACGGTCCAGATTAGACAAGGGATTGGGTCGGGTAGGATAATGTATTGGGCCTGGGGTATTTGGGCCGTTTTTAATCAGACTTGGGTCTGGTTTAATTAGGCTATAAATGAAATGAAAGTGGCTATTTGTTAAATACCCAATGTAAATTAATTAATACAAATAAAAATAGGTGTTAATTAACAAAAATAAATTTCATGCGTAGAAAATAATTAAAAATGATTACTTAGTATTTTAAAAATACAAATGATTAATTTCTGGATAAAAATAGTATAAAATCGTATGATTGGGCTACAATTGCAAAGTTATTGTGACTATAGCCAAAATATGCCAATTTGGTTAATTATAAAATAATTAATGAAACCAAGAAATGCTTTTGAAATCATTTGTAATGCAATTTTATAATTATTTATTGGCAATAAAATGCTGGATAAATTAATACAAATATAAGGAAATTGTAGAAAAATATCAATTGCTATTGATACATGATTTTGAAGCTATACATGCAAATTTAAAATATTTTGAGGAAAAATTAGGTATCAACAATACCCATTATTGTGTTGATCCCACCTACTACTGAGCTGTCCTATTTCTCCAAATTCTTTCCAAATTTCCTTCAAATTGATACTTCTCCTTACTAGGGCACCACGATCCTTAACCAAATTCATCACACAAGAGACCCTAGTATAAAATCATAGTGCTCTAAGGCCCATAAGTCGCTGACTTCCCTCTTAAACACCCCAAAGCATCACAACCGAGACACCCACTCTAAAGAGACTTTATGAACGTAAAACTGTTTCCTATACCTCCTTGATACTGAAATACATAATCCACAATGATATAAAAATGCCACAAGTCTCGACACCGTCCAATGTAACTCTCAGTTTTTAGCCATATAAAATTCTTGAAAATTCCAAATCGCTACATTTAAATCTTGAATCCATTCGAACTATTCTCGAGAGTCATACACTCTTCTCAAATCTCAATTAAATCGACCAAACAGACCGAACGACATGTGCCCCATTAGCACACCAATACCCAAGGGAGTAACCCACACTCCTAAGCAACCGAGAAAATTCCTGCTCCACACACCCTTCACGACTAACCACTCAATCATTTCATGATTCTCATATACCCATAGAGTGTAATACAACATGTATCCATAAATTCTTTTACTCGAGTCATCCTCGATATCAACTTTTTGCAAGTCATAACCGATTCACAAGTATACCTTGAACCGAAACCAATACAACACATAACCGTGCAATCAACTCGTCGATAGCAGACTCCCCCCCTGGCTCAAAGCCAAATATCAAAACACATAATAACTCAAAATGCCCATACTCTAGTACTGCCACAATACCGTAGTGAAATCCAACTGAATCCTCTATAAGCTCACTTACACAAGCCACATAGTACCTCAAATCATCTACAAATTTTGCATTCACCCTAGTAACAGCCAAGTCAACTCCTATAAGCGATCCAAACTCAAATTGCAACACATATAATTCACTAGCAAAATGTCTAAAATACAACATAGAGATCACACAACCTCAGGACACCCCGTAGGAGGTAACCCACTTGCTTAGCCTCAATCTGACATCTCTTCATACCTTTTCACAACCACAAATACTACGCAATCGCTTAATCTTCCTGAGTCTGATCTCAACAATAAGACACGAGAACCTAATTCGTTCCGGCATTAAGCAACATGAAAGATCCTTCAATACACTCATAACTCGGAACCATACGTCGCATCAAGACAGAAACCAAACACCCAATAGTCCTTTCTACATCTCAATTAAACTCTCCTTGTCACATTCTAACAATATGAACACATCTCGTAGTCACACCATACTCATCACATAGTCATCCAATCACAAATTCCACTAATAGGGACACCAACGAACATATAAGTCCCAAAAGCACTTGCTCACACAATCAAAATCTCCGTGCTCAAGCTACAATCAAAACCCGGCCTCCAGTCCTCCAGATTGGCCCATCATCAATGTAATGAAATCACATCTCGCACCTCATCCATGGAATAAAAAACTGTCGATGAACAATTGATACCGAGCGCTCATGTGCGCATACGAATGCGTGGAAGGAATTCAAAGGGCTACACTTCAAGTTGAATCAATGACACACGATAAGGAAAGAAAGATGGGAAGTATATCCTAATTTTACTGTAGTCTCTCGAAGATAGGTATGGACGTCATCATACCAATCTGCAAGACTTTACTAGACACTTTGTAATGCCCCGAACTCAGGGAGCGCGACCGATGCTCAACCGAGTGGACCTGGCCGAGCAAGCCTATTAGGTTTTCTTTTACCCAAACTCATCCATAAATAAAGAGGAGATGTACTCCATTAATCAAACACTAAGTAGTTTTCATTAGCAATTTCCATTTCATTTCCGTTAGTAGCTTCATTCATAATATCTAAAATATTACAAGTATATAGATTTAATGAAAAACATGTTTGCTAAATACTGTCACACCCCTTTTCTACCCTCCAAAAGATGTGTATGTGTTATATGGATTGTGGGTTAAAGAGTTTTTCCAATTAAAGTGATAATTTTGAAATAAGGATTATTTTGTTATTCATAGTCGCCACTTGGAATCTCAAACTAGGACGAGTATCCCCGACCCTAGCTTACACTAACCAAGACGAGTATCCCCGACCTTAGTTCGTGTGTCGTACCCAAAATTAGAGTCTATTTGAAGTTAATTAAATAACAAACTTTCATTTGAAATAATTGAAAACAAGACGTGTTGTCACGACCTTGCCATTTTATTTATATACTTATTTCAAAGCGAGTCCTCCTGACATCAGTTAAGACAAATTATTTATCTTTGTTAAACCTATTATTAAAGATTAGAACATAAAAGGTAAGCCTCTTTGTAGCGTAAAGGTAGCGAGATCATGTATGGATATTAAGGATATAGAACCTTATTATTATTCTTATTGTTATTTAATAAGTGATGTAACTAGCATAAATCAAACGTTTTAAGATAATTATATACCTGCCTTCGCGCCTAAGATTTTCCTACCACTAATTACTTTAATGGATTATTTGAATTAAACCAGCATTGTTAGTAAAGAAACAAAAGAAAGGACTGATTTTAACTATTGACAAACATGGCCAGCACTTGGACTTAATTGGCAGTGGTTTGCCTTGAAAGGATTTAGGCCACCTTAGCCAGATTATTGGATTTATTAGTATGATCGCACAAGAATCGTTTTAAAACAATTTCAACTCAACTTTTCATCAAACTAAACCACAAAATATTAAAGCCATATGCTCACTGAATTAGAAATAGAAATTTTTTCTTATTTAGAGATTATTTCCTTCCCTGCTACATTTAATTCATTCACTACCAAACCTTCTATTCTAAGTAAGATCAGACCAAGTAAAACTCCAATTCTTCTAATTATTTAATATGAATCCAAAAGAATTAACTGATGACGTTAAGAACATGGATTACCCATATTTCATACATTTATTCAAACTAATAGCGAATAAAAGAAAAAGGATGAACAAATCAAAACAAGAAAAATATTTGTAATCTACTGACGGAAAGAAACAAATAATTTAATTTGAGAAGGAAAGAATCAGTTAAAGCAAATGCAATATTGAAAGATTAGGTAAAACAACAGATCTTCACAAAAGCTCTTTCATGAGAATGGTCCTCTAGAAAATCTCTATTAAAATAAACATCAGAAACTAACCAATGACGGTGGAAAACGGATTGTGTTGAAAAAATATTGTGAGTACTTTTTTTTTTTTTTTTAAAGTTGCGGCATTATTAACTTATCCCCAAAAGTTAATCACGTCTAGTCCTCTTTGTCATGTGCTAAGTTGGTATGCTACTTAACAGAGAACTTGAAGTTGAAAGCATGGGCATTAAAACTACTTCACAATACACCTTACTTCATATGTGTACAAAACAGCAAAACTGAAACCTCAAACAAGAGCCTATGATTCTTGAGTAGACAGGGAGTTTACCATTTTTGATCAGTCATGCGAAAGGAAACGAATGAAAGAAACAGACTAAAGAAAATCTGAAACAAACTCACGAGTAATGATTTTATTCATTCATATCTAGCACATGATTTATATTACATGGTCAGAGTAATACCTGGGTAGCAGAAAGATATGGAAACAACAATGAAGGCATAGAATAATCCTCGACTACCGAACGCAGCTAACAACAAAAAGAGCACTGGAAACAACAGAGAAACCCAGCTTTGTGACCCAACAATAACCCAGAAAAAACTAGCAAGAAGCACAATTTTCTGCTTACTATTAGGTGTTCAGATCCTCTTTTTTCTCAAAGTTTTGTATTTTTTTAGAGTGTAAAGATCCCCCAGATGTGTTAGTGTAAGATTCTTTTATAGGGGAAGGATCAAGGCCTTCATTATTGAAAATCTGTCCAAAGGATAGATTTTTTACCAAAAATCTGCCCAATACTATTCAAAAGACAGTTTGTTTGATCAAAAAATCTGTCCAAAGACAGTCCCTTTTACCAACTATAAATAGAATTTTGGAGTATTGTACTCCAACAAGTTTTGAACAGTAAAAGGCAGCCAAACAAGTACCCTATACTCAAGTATTCAGCTTTTATCATGACTGAAATTCAAGCTAAACACACTCAAACTCAGACTAACTATGTATTGGCAAAGTAGAAACAAGACTCCAATGTAATCGGACTAAGTATTCAAACAAACTAGATATGAATGAATTAGATTTGTGCAAACTAGACTCGAGCGACAAACTATTGCACGAAACAGAAACCAAACGAACATCGCTAAACTAAAACGATTAATAACAACTAAAACGAACTACATAAACAATTCAACAATTTAGCACAAAACTAGAATAACACACTTATTATAGACTAACAAACTAATCAAAAACATAGAAACTTAAACTAAATTCAAAACCAAATGGGAAAAAATAAACTAAGAAAATGAGGAAATGAATATTATACCAATCGAGCATTCTTGAAACTATCCATTAATCTCAGGGACGATGCAAGCAGTAACAAATGATGACAAGCGACCTTCGAACGAACTTTTCTAAGCGGCATACGTTAGGACCACTGATTCGAGGGGTCGACTAGTGATTTCAACACCATGTCGCATAGAAAGGGTCGTTCCCAGGTTGTGTCTACTCAGAACAAACAGCGGCTCGAGCACATGGTGGTTGTAAGACGGCAGTGGGGGCTGCTGGCCCACATTCGGCCAGATTTTGGAGGGGTTTGAAGGTTTTGAGGCTTGGATGGAGAAGAGGAGAGTGGGAGGAGACCGATGGTGTAAACGTTTTGGAGTTTGGAGTGGTGAACGGCGGCTAGGTATCCGATTAGGGCTTAGATTTACAGAGATTGAGAGGGGTTATGGGGATTTGGGGTTCGGATTCATGGAGAGGAGGTTGAGATGAGTGGAGGGTGAAATTTTGGTGGTGTNGGGGGGGGGGGGGGGGGGGGGGAGAGGTGGCAGCCTTGAGAGAGGGTGAGAGAGAGAAGATAGAAGGAGAGGGTTTTAGGGTTTGGAGAAATAGGAAAAAAAATCTAATTTTTAGCTTTTATATTTTAGTTAGGGATAAATTTTGACCATTAGATGAAGAGAGATTTGATGGCTGAGATTGGATCTCTGATTTAATAAGCAAAACGACGTAGTTTAAAGTCAAAACTACGTCGTTTTGAGCTCTTTCTTGGCCAACCACTAAATGGACCGGGTATGGACGAATTAGGCTCAAGTTTTGGGCCAATTTGGCTCAATTTTAATTAAGAATACAATAGCCAAATTCCTTAACCCCTAATCATCTTATTTAATCCTAGAAAATTATACAAGTAGAAAGAAAAATCTTTTTGGGATATATACTTTAACGATACCAACTAATGTACACAAGTAAAAGGTAAAAAATACTTTTTGGTGTTTTTAATAAAGAAATACAAAAATAAAAAGTGCACAAACAACTAAAAATTATCGAAATACTAGTATTTCTAGGGGAGTTAAAAGCATACAAAAATTAGGTATTCACAGTTGCCCCTCTTTGCTCGAGAACATGAAGAGTTTTCGTGCAAAGAAAAGTGAATCCATGAATAATTTTTGCTCACACATCACTACAATGAAGCATTTTGAAAAAGGTGACCGAACCTTGCTTCCGAGGTTGCCTACATATCCTTGGCTATAAAGAAACCAGGTCAGTGTAGTTCTGAGAAAAAAATTGGTAGTTGAGACTACCGAACATTGGAGTTAAGACTGTTGTTGTTGCTGCTGTTGTTGTTGTTGTTACTGTTACTTGCTGCTTACATCAAAAAGAAAAAGAGAATTGCATATTGCTGCAAGCTAAGAGTTACAAAATTCCTATCTATGTGTCTTTTGGAGTGAAATCTTGATTCTTGACCTGCTCACTTGTGTTGACCTTAGATTGGATCTTGATGCTCTTTGACGAAAAGACTACGGCTCATTCCTGATTGCTTCATTTCCCGATCAGAATTTGGGAAGATGATATTTGAGAAGCTGGATTATTGACACATTATCAATCTAACTCCAACTATCTTGTGATCGAAAGAATTCTTTCTTCTGATAGGAAAATGAAACTGCAAGCTTTAAACGTCACATGTGCTCTACGGCGGGGCCTGAAAATCCATCAAAGACGAACAAAACGAACAAAATTTTTCTGCCCCAGTTTGGACTAGGAAAATTTTGTGAGTTATTATAGAAAGCTATAAGCTATCTAATTTATTGAAAGGCACACAAAAATAGTAGAATAAACTAGCTAAAAGAGATAAAATTTTGTAACGATGGATTGTGTACCCTACTTTACCAAGAGGATAGGTAACCAGGGGTTGGGACCCTATATTACTGAAAGGGAATGTAACCAAGGGTTGGTACCCTGTATTACTGGAAAGGAATGTAACCAAGAAGAAAATGTAATCAGGGGTTGGTACCCTGTATTACTGAAAGGAAATGTAATCAGGGGTTGGTACCTTGTACTACTGAAAGGAAATGTAACCAGGGGTTGGCGCCCTGTATTACTAGGAAGAAAATATAACCAGGGGTTGGTACCCTGTATTACTGGAGAAAAAGGTAACCAGGGGTTGACACCCTGTATTACTAATAAAGTGCTGAATTCCTCTAGGCGAAATGGTTCTACCCGAGTTAAGCCACGTAAAACATCCTGAGCGAAGAGTACTTCTACCCAGAACTATGAGTTGGATCCCCCTAGGCGAAATAGTTCTACCCGAGTTAATCTACGTAAAACACCCTGAGCGAAGAGTACTTCTACCCGGAACTATAAGCTGGATCCCCTTAGGTGAAATGGTTCTACCTGGGTTAAGCTACGTAAAACAACCTGAGCGAAGAGTACTTCTACCCGGTGGTCGATTTGTGGCCTTGATGCCCTATTGTGGTTTGACTTCACGGCCTCTCCGCAGCTGAAGAACTGATTCTATCAGTGTGGTACCGAGGTTCTCGGATACTCTATCACGGCCTCTCCGCAGTTGAAGAAATGATTCTATCAGTATGGTACTGAGATGCTCGGCTGATCTGTATTATTTTATGGAGACCTTGTCTTTCCAATGTTTTCCTCAACTGTTTCATACCCAGACGTCCTTGGTATTGCTACCTTTGTCCCTAAGGCAATTCGATTTTTCTTTAAAAGTCAAACTCAGTTGTCTTGCACCTAGTACTGGTTTGTGCCTGCAGTTCTTATCAACTTTATTCATGAAGAGGTCTTGCTTAGGCAACCTTTTCAGTTTCTTTGAGACACTTTGTTTGCCTTTTCAAATGAGATCACAGACGGATTTGTGCCTTCGTCAATGTCGTATATGCCCCAAATTGTGCTCGATATTACGGGGAAACTGTAGCCAGTTTTGCAGCTATTTCTTTGCTTCGCTTTGATGAAAGATTAGACCGAAAGGGACTCAAAGAAAATTATGCATAAAAATAGAAGAATACTTGAAGGTTAAAAAGAACTGGGCTTAAACAAAAGGCGTCCCTTTCGGGGAAAGGAATAGGGATACTTATCTGGAAGTATGTGCCGACTTCAATGAATCATGACATGCATTTTGGACTGGACGCCTGATCCGTCTGAGTTGTCTAATTCTCAAAATCCGTCGCAAAGGTTCATCTTGAAATTGTCTTGGTCGTGGTCTTGCTCATGC
This sequence comes from Nicotiana knightiana, assembly GCA_005239525.1. Taxonomy (NCBI): domain Eukaryota; kingdom Viridiplantae; phylum Streptophyta; class Magnoliopsida; order Solanales; family Solanaceae; genus Nicotiana; species Nicotiana knightiana. The sequence goes on along the minus strand of ML383200.1, from coordinate 99,258 downwards.
TGGGGTATCGAAGACCCTCATTCTGCTAGTAGCGCCCTTTGCGGGTTTTCGCTAACTGACCTCTCTCATTTCTCTACTCACTGTCGCCCTATGGTGCCCATTTGGGTTTTCACCAATAAGACTCTCTCATTTCTCTTCTCACTGTCGCCTTACAGTGCTCATTTAGGTTTTCACCAATAAGACTCTCTCACTTCTCTGCTCACTGTCGCCTTACAGTGCCCATACGGGTTTTCACCGATAAGACTCTCTCATTTCTTTTTCTTCTTTTTTCATTTTTTTTTCTTCTTCATTTTTTTCGTTTTTTTAAGATATGACATGCAGAAGGTTTCCCAATGCCCCTGGCATGGGAACTTCAAATATTCTCAAAGATCGACCAGAAGTTCTTAACATGGAAAAAATAGGAAAAGAACCTTGAACTGAATTACAACTTTTGGAACCGTTTCTACAGAAAAAACCGTAAAATATAACAAAATTCTGCCCCAGTTTTGGGGGAATATGGATTTTTGTTGTGATGGGGCCGAACCCAGGTCAAGGCTGCCTACGTATCCTTTTGGAATCAGGTCGAACGTAGTTCAATGGCTCAGAAGATTTGTTGTTTGGACTCTTTTCTTTTCTTCCTTTTTTTTTGAGTACACAGGTTCCAAAAAGAGGGAAACAAAGAAGACAAATACAGCTCAAAAGGGTGAACAAGAGGGTAACACCTATTTGGAACAACGAGCAATGGTAGCCTTCATCATCTCGATTCTGATAAAATCATGAGTGAAAGTTCCACAGTGGGTATATATCAGACATAATATCTTTTGATTGCATCTGCGTTAATAGTCATTTCTGGTACCCTTCCTTCTTCATCTACCAAGTGCAAGGCCCCATTTGGTAACACTTTCTTGATGATGTAGGGTCCTTGCCAATTTGGGGAGAACTTTCCTTTAGCTTCTACTTGGTGTGGAAGAATGCGTTTCAGAACGAGTTGGCCCACCTCGAAGTGCCTTGGACGCACTTTCTTGTTGTAAGCGCGTGCCATTCTTTGCTGGTATAACTAGCCAAAGCACACTGACATTTTTCATCAATCAGCATTAGTTGTTCTAATCGGGTCTTTACCCATTATGTATCTTCAATCTCCGACTCTGCAATGACTCGAAAAGAGGGAATTTCGACTTCAGCCGGTATTACAACTTTTGTTCCATTTACCAACAGATAAGGAGTTGCACCAACGGATGTGCGAGCAGTTGTGCGGTATCACAAAAGAGCAAAAGGCAACTTTTCATGCCATTGTCTGGAACTTTGGATCATCTTCCTAAGAATCTTCTTGATGTTCTTGTTCGCCGCTTCAACGGCTCCGTTGGCTTTTGGACGGTAAGGGGTAGAATGGCGATGCATAATTTTGAATTGCTCGCATACCTCTTTCATCAAATTACTATTTAGATTGGCTGCATTGTCAGTGATAATGGTCTTCGGGATACCAAAACGACAGATGATGTTGGAATGGACAAAGTCTACCACTGCTTTCTTGGTGACTGCTTTGAAAGTGACGGCCTCCACCCACTTGGTGAAGTAATCAATTGCAATCAAAATGAATCTATGCCTATTTGAAGCCTTTGGCTCGATTAGCCCAATAACATCCATTCCCCAAGCAATGAAGGGCCAAGGAGAGGACATGGGATGCAACTCCGAAGGTGGCGAGTGAATCAGGTCACCATGAATCTGGCATTGGTGACACTTGCGAACAAAACTGAAGCAATCTCGCTTCATATTAAGCCAATAATACCCTGCCCGCAGAATCTTCTTCGCCAAAACATATCCATTCATGTGAGGTCCACATACCCCCGAATGCACTTCACTCATGATCCGCTCAACTTCTGTGGCATATATGCATCTCAACAAGTTCAAATCTGGTGTCTTTTTGTATAAAATTTCCCCATTCAGGAAGAAACCGCTGGCGAGCCGCCTTATAGTTCTTTTTTGATCTGACTTGGCATGCTCTGGGTATTCCCTTGTTTTCAGGAATCGTTTTATGTCATGATACCATGGTTCACCATCTGGTTCTATCTCAACAGTGTTACAGTAACCGTGTTGATTCCAAACTTGGATTTCCAATAGATCAATATGAGTGTTGCCTGGATAAGGGAGCATTGAGGCTAAGGTAGCCAAGGCGTCGGCTAATTCGTTGTGAAACCTGGGAATGTACCTAAACTCGATGGATTTGAATCTTTTGCTCAGTTCTTGCACATATTGTCTGTATGGAATAAGCTTGATGTCTCGAGTCTCCCATTCGCCTTGGGCTTATCGGAGAAGCAAATCAGAATCTCCCATAACCAATAGTCCATGCACATCCAGATCGAGGGTCATTTTCAGACCCATGATACAAGCTTCGTATACCGTATTATTGGTACAAAAGAAATGGAGTCGGTCTGTTGCAGGGTAATGTTGTCTGATAGTCGAGATGAGGATTTCCCCGATCCCAACTCCTTTGATATTGACAGCCCCATCAAAATACATTTTCCATACATGGCTGGTGTTAGGAACTACTTCCTCTATTGAGTTGACCTCTTCGTCTGGGAAGTATGTGCTTAGTGTCTTGTAATCATCATCAACTGGATTCTCTGCCAAATGATCTGCCAAAGCTTGTGCTTTCATTGCGGTGCGAGTGACATAGACAATGTCGAACTCTGTGAGAAGAATCTGCCATTTTGCGAGCCTGCCAGTGGGCATAAGCTTTTGAAAGATGTACTTCAAAGGATCCATTATGGATATGAGGTAAGTGGTGTAGGCTAGGAGATAATGCCTCAACTTCTGAGCAACCCAAGTCAAGGCACAACACGTCCTTTCTAAAAGGGTGTACTTAACCTCATAATTTGGTGAACTTCTTGCTCAAATAATAGATTGCCTGTTGCATCATGTTTCCCCAGAACACATCCAAAGGAATTATCCATCACCGATAGATATAAAAACAAAGGCCTACCAGGTTCAGGTGGGACCAGTACAGGGTGTTTTGACAGATAGTCTTTGATCTTATCAAAAGTTCTTTGGCAATCGTCCGTCCATTTGATAGCAGCATCCTTTTTCAGCAGCTTAAAGATGGGCTCACACGTGGTTGTGAGCTGAGCAATTAACCTACTGATGTAGTTCAACCTCCCGAGCTAACTCATGACTTCCTTTTTATTCTTCGGGGGTGGCAAATCTCGAATGGACTTTGTCTTAGATGGATCCAATTCGATGCCTCTCCGGCTGACTATGAAACCGAGGAGCTTCCCAGATGGAACCCCAAATGCACACTTGGCTGGATTAAGCTTAAGGTCGTACCTTCGAAGCCGTTCGAAGAACTTTCTCAAATCGCGCACGTGATCAGCTTGTGTCTTTGATTTTATGATGACATCATCGACATATACTTCTATCTCTTTGTGCATCATGTCATGGAAAATGGTGGTCATGGCCCTCATGTAAGTTGCCCCTGCATTCTTCAAACCAAATGACATGACCCTGTAATAATAAGTCNGCGTCATCCTCATCCATTAGAATCTGGTGGTACCCAGCATAGAAATCCACGAACGATTGTATCTCATGCTTTGCGCAATTATCTACAAGAATGTGGATGTTTGGCAAAGGAAAATTATCCTTCGGACTTGCTTTGTTCAGGTCCCTGTAGTCAACACAGACCCTACTTTTTCCATCCTTCTTTGGGACAGGCACAACATTTGCCACCCAGGTGGTGTATCAGACAGCTCTGACCACGTTGGTGCTCAACTGCTTCATTATTTCCTCTTTAATTTTGTCACTCATGTCCGTTTTAAATTTTCGTTGCTTTTGTTGGATTGGTGGAAAATCAGGATATGTAGGAACCTTATGAACCACTAGATCAGCACTTAAACCCGGCATATCATCATAAGACCAAGCAAACACGTCTCTGTATTCAAATAAAAGTTGAATCAAGGAATCTCTGGTTTTTTGTTCAGTGTGAATGCTTATCTTTGTTTCTCTAACTTCTTCGTGACCCCCGATATTAATGGACTCAGTTTCATTGAGGTTGGGCTTAGGCTTATTTTCAAATTGTTCCAACTCTCTTGTTATTTCCTCAACAGCNTCATATTCAACCTCTTGATGCATTATTTCGAAATTAGACAGCTTTTTAAGATCTGGGCGTGAATTCCGCATGCATGTCATGTTATTAAAGCCGACATTAACAAAACTGAAATGGAAACAAAATGAATGAATTAGGAAAAGGAAAAGATACAAAACTTAATACGAAACTGAACTGCATTTCATTGAATTCGAAAGAATAGAAGGGTTAACATCAAAACAAAACAATCATACTAAGATGTTTGGATTACAACCCTGAAAGTAACCCAAAATACAAAAAGAAGCTGCAAAAGCAAACTACCAAGACTTCTTCCTTGTGGGGAGAGGAGTTGCTTCCCTATTGTTGAGCATGGTATCTGGGCCAATTAGTTGCACATTGGCACGACTAGTGCCTTCACCAGCCTAGATCATATTCACTTCAGAAAACATCTGGCTGAATCCATGGCAAATTTCATCATTTTTTGCCTGCGCCGAGGAATGTTGACCTTCTTGGAGTCGTGGCTTGACAAAAGTTTAGAAAATGTGAGGGATATGTTGTTGCAAGACCCATCCGTGATTTTTGCGGTGTTTGGCTCTGTCTTCATCTGCTTGTGTTGGCCTGAAGCCTAAACCAAAATTACCCTAGTTATTGAACGGAGAAATAGGCTCCAAAATTCCTTGCAATGATGCCCCCAAGCCTTTTCTTGGCTCATAACCTTGTCTTAGCATGAGTGCCGCTACCATTACAGATGTGGCGGAAAGATGAGGATGCAGAATGGGCCTTCCTTCCTCAACATGGTCCGCAACAACCACTTCAAAAGCCTGATAGACAATGGACTCACACCCTTCCTTGGCCTCAATACAGGGGATTAACGGGTCTTTATAAATGGACGACTCGTATTCCCCATGAACAATAATTTCTTGCCTGTCATGTTCGAATTTGAGAATCTGATGCAAAGTGGATGGCACAGCTCAGGCCGTATGGATCCATGGCCTTCCAAGAAGAAAGTTATAAGAAATGTCCATGTCCACTACTTGGAAGACAATTTCGAAGTCAACCGGCCCAATCATTATGGTGAGGTTGATCTCCCCAAGGGTATCTCTCGCCGAGCCATCAAAAGCGTGGATACGGACATTGCTAGGTCGGATTCTGTCTGTATTAATCTTCATGCTTTGCAAGGTGGATAGAGGGCATACATCTATGCTCGAGCCTCCATCAACCATGACTCGCTTCACATATTGCCCCTCACATTTAACAGTCAAGTGCAAAGCCCTGTTGTGCCCGGCTCCTTCTTCGGGGAGTTCATCATCAGTAAAGGTGATTCTGTTCACCTCAAAAAATCTGTTAGCCATCTTCTCTAATTGATTCACCGTGGTCTTCTCTAAGACATGTGCCTCGTTCAGGATCTTGATTAGCACACGAGTATGCTATTTTGAATGTATGAGCAGAGATAGTAGAGAAATTTGGGCAGGAGTCTTTCTCAGCTGGTCAATGATTGAGTAATCCTGAACTTTCATTTTTTTCAAAAACACTTCTGCCTCTTCTTCAGTGACTGGTTTCCTTATTGGCAATTGGCCTTCTCTGATTTTCTTGGCCTTCCTCAACTCTTCTGGAGAGTAACACCTTCCCGATCGAGTCAAACCTCCAGTTTCCCCGACTTCTTCTATGATTTCCTTGCCTTGGTAAGTCATCACAATTTTGTTGTAGTTCCAAGGAATGGTCTTCGTGTTTGTCACAGGGGGTTGCACGACAGGTTTAATTATGATTGGCTCAGTTATATTCATACCGCCCTGGTTCTGCCTTGCAATAGGGTGGCCTCCAAGGACATATAACCTTGGGCTTGGAACATTAGAGCAAACTTCCAACCTCGAGATTTTTGGACCAAATAAATTTGCCTTCTCTAAGCTCTGGGCGCCTTTCACAATCAATGGCACATCTCGGCTTGGACTTACTTTTAGACCTGTTCCTTCTTGAATTGCTCCTGATGTCATTTCTACTCGACCAGCCGACTTGTATTCTTGATCTCGGCCAATCATTCCCACAAAGTGAACATCATTGTGTACTGGCAAAGGGTTGTTGGTCACATTAGGAAGGTCCTCGTCATTTGTCACCACAATCAGTTTTTCAGCAATTAGTCTTTCTATGGCTCTTTTCAGAGTCCAGCAGTCATCAGAGTTATGCCCCGGGGCCTCTGAATGATATTCACATCTAGTATTTTCTTGAAATCCATGTGAATCAGGATGCATATGGTAGGGAGCGATGGGTCAAATCATGCCTGTTTGCTTCAACTTCTGGAATAAACTAGAGTATGATTCAGCCAATGGGGTGAATTTTTCTGCCGGCCTTTGCTCTCGACCATAATCCTGCCTGGGACGGGCATTGTAGGGTGCCCGAAAATTTTGCTGCTGAGGTCGGGGGATCCTTTGAGCTCGTGCCCGTACTTGCTGATTGGGAGGCCGAGCATAAGATTGAGCATTGAACACTATGTACTGTGGTGGGCCCACAGAGTATTGAGGAATTAGCGGAGGATAATAATGTTAAGGGTAGCTGGATTTCCCCTGCTGAACTTGCACATAAGGGTGCGGTACCCCCCTTTGATCTTCCCTGGATCCTGAAGTCATCGTGGACCCCTCATCTCTCTTCTTTTTATTTGTGAAACTTCCCGACCCATTTTGGATAGCTTGAGTAGTGTCTTTGAGAGCAGCTTGACTTATAATTCTGCCAGTCTTAAGGCCATTTTCAACCATTTCCCCTATTTTGATTACTTCTGCAAAAGGTCTATCCATCGCGGACATCATGTTCTGAAAGTAATCAGGCTCTTGAGCCTCGAGAAAAACAACGATCAACTCATGTTTATCCATGGGTGGCTTGACTCTAGCCGCTTGCTCCCTCCACTTGATTGCATACTCCCTAAAGCTTTCAGTCGGCTTCTTCTTCATATTAGACAGGGAATTGCGATCTGGTGCAATATCTATGTTGTACTGGAATTGTTTGATGAAGGCCTGGGCCATGTCGTCCCAAACATGCCAATGAGAGATATCTTGGTCGATGAACCATTCTGAGGCTACCCCCGCAAGACTTTCCCCAAAATAAGCCATCAGCAATTCTTCTTTTCCACCTGCACCCCTCAGCTGGTTGCAGTACCTTTTCAAGTGGGCGATGGGGTCGTCGTGTCCATCATACTTCTCAAATTTTGGGGTCTTGAACCCTGGTGGAAAATGGATGTGAGGGAACATGCATAGATCACTGAAAGATACACTTTTGTGACCGCCTAGTCTTTGTATGTTCTTTATGTTTGTTCAAGACTTTTCATCTTCTTGGCTATCTCATCTGGCTCAACTGTCTGGGTAGGCTTTTCATTTTCCATCGGGGACTCGTACTGAGTAGTCTGGTTGTATGGAGCCGAGACCCTAAAATCCATATTTGTAGAGTATTATTGTCCATCATAAGCATGAGATAGTGGCTCGTTGTTTGTCCTCGTCATAGGTGGTGGTGGCGGGACTGTATATACCGGTGCGCCGGACACGACAAGAGGGGTGTTCTTGAATGGTGCGGCTGGAGGTCGCACGTTAGAGGTACCAGGGGCGGCATGGATGCTATAGTTTGGCACATACCCTGGTGGTAGAATGTGATCACTTGTTGCACGGAGCGGTGGGGGTACAGTAGAAGTTCCTTCTGAGGGACCCCGAGGTGGAGGCTGACCGGAGACCCAAGCTTGATATACATCTGACAGTTGTTGTTTTAATCTTCTCACTTCCTCCAACTCTTGCTCAACTAACTGACCATGGGGGTCGTCACTGACCAACTCGATTTCATCATTATTAGCCATCGGTACCTTCCCTTTAGATCTGGTTAAGTAATGATGTGTTGCTAGTTTCACCACAAACCAACCACCTTAAGCTTACTGACTAAGAGACAACAAACATGTTAGGGTTAAGCATTTTACACATATGAATCACACGTAATATGCCGTGTTCCTAACATTGTCACCATTTCTAACATGCTTTTGGAAGGCTTCATGTTTCATCTCGGCTTATGTGGTTGTTGCTTATTGGTGCTCTCAAATTTTTCTTTTTCTCTTCTCTTTTTTTTCTTCTCTTTCTCATTTTTTCGCTTTTCTTTTCACTTGCCTATTTTTGTTCCATCATTTTAGAGTTATTAAAATATTTTGATCGAACCTTTTAGGGGTTGCCTACGTATCATGTCGCCACATGAATCAGTTCATTACGTAGTTCAGGTACACGACCCTCTTTTTTTCTTCTTTTTTTTTATATACAAAACAAACATTTTTTGGTTCTTTTTTCGATTTTTTTCTAAAACAAAATCTTTTTCATTGATTTTCATTTTTTGATACAAGACTTAATAACAAGAATTACATAAAGATAACTATTTAAACAAGACCAGACTTGACTCAAATAGACTTTTTAAGACAAAGGGAAAAATAACAAGACTTAAAACAACAAAAGACTCTTATATACTCAAAAACCACAAAGGAACAGCNCCTGACAACTCCTGCAAGCCCGGGAGGTATATGTGGCTACCTCGAGGATCTTTCCCTTAATGTGTTCCTGAGCCAAGTGAAACTCTTGATTTTGTTGACCACGTGTCTCAGCTAGATCCAGTGCATCACGCTCGCGCTCCAAGGCCATAGCTCTTTGGCGCCGAATTTCGAGTGACTCCCCCTCCAACCGATTGATCATACTTTGGTAGTGATGTATTTCTATTTCAAACTCCGTGATCTGGTTCTCCTTGCTTGAATCAACTCCCCCTATATGATCCCTCAGACCTTGTATTAACGGAGCAAAACCTCTGCGCTCATGATCACGGACCACCTTGAACTGAGCTTCTCTTTCTTCCTGTTGTTGAGCGGTAGTGATCACTTTTTCCTGCCTAATTTGAGCTTTGAGTGCTCACCTCTCTTGTGCCCACTTAGCCTTTTCCGGCTCGAAATCAACCTGTTGTATGTCCATGGCTGTCTCCAAAATGCCTTTATCTTCTTGTAAAATGTCAATACGGGATTGGAACTCTAGTGTTACTTCCCTTCTTGTTTCTCTAACTCTGGCCTCGATCTCAACTTCCCAATCAGTCGCATGCCGTATGGATCTTTCTGGCCTTTGCTCCGGGCTAGACTGGTTGTGAACCCACTCAAGGTATGCGAGGCTTACCTCCCCACGTTCACGATCAGCTACCATCTCGTCCAAATCAGAAAATCGACCACCAAACCAAACCTTTTGTGCATATGATTCCCTTGGAGGTTCCTCTACCTTGAATTCCCACATGAACGGATGCATGTCCTCAGTCGGGGGCCTCTTTTGCTCTCTCCCTAGCTGGCGCATAACGCGTAGGGGTCCATAGGTTTGGAAATCTCTGAAACCCATGAGTATGAAGAACGGATGATACGTCGACATATGCATGATCCTAGCAGAAGGGAACCAATAATAGTTCCAAGTGATTCTATCAGCACTCGACGAACCGAGCAATGTCCGCCAAGCCCTCACCCCCTCTGGAAGATTACAACTTGCGGCCCTATCTGGGTGACATCCGATGTAATTCAGCCATAATTTATTACTATTGGATGATGATAAAGGTGCTCTATGAACCACATCTGCAGCAGAATGTTGCATCCCTCGAAGTAATATTCACCCTCTTGGCAGCGGGTCAAAGCTCGAAAAATATCTCCCAGAATCATGGGAAGAATGGTGTGATCCTCGCTACTTTGCAAAAATGAGACTACCGCAGCTAATCGAATTCTGATGCGCCCACCGCGCTTTGGAAAGACCATGATCCCCAGTAATGATATCATGAACGCGAAGACTCTCAACTCCCTCCATGCGTCGTAACTCAATTGGTTGATGAATTTTGTGCCCGAGAAGTTTTCAAACCCTGTCTCGTCCCCAAATCTGTCATAGAAATATTCCAACGGAACCCAACCTTCGTCCAGGCAACCCATCGGAATTCGACGGAGGCATAAGTTTTACAAAAAGTTGTTCACGCCATTTTTTCTCGGAGTAGCAGGCTTTTTCCCACGAAGGTCCCTCCCTAATCCGGTAAACCCACCTAATTCCTCCAATGTAGGCGTCATTTCACAATCTTTGAACCTGAAGACATTGTTCAGGGGGTCCCAAAAACCTACTAGAGCCTCGATTAAATCTCCGTCAGGCTTAATCCCCATGATGTTTGTGAGGAACTTGAGGTGCTTAAATACTTGATTCTGTTCCCATATCGCAAAACTAGCCCACCAATTACAGAGCCTACTCGGGGTCTCATCTCTTATAAAAAACATAGGATGTGTCTCGTCCCTTACCCTTTTCTGGTTGCTTCTTTGTAGAGAATTCATGGTGAACCTAAGAATAAGATAAAAAGAGGTCAGGACTTTCCTAAGCTATATGAAATTCTGATTATTCCTTTTTATTTATTTTAAAAAAGAAAAACGTCATTTAGGACTCGATCTATTTACTATTTTTGAAATTTAGGGAAATGATTATTATTATAAAAATGGCCTTTTGATTCTTCCACGAAAGTCTTAGAGGATTTCTCAGTAAAAACGACTAAGCATGGGGACAAAATAAAAATAAAAAAGTAAAATAAGGAATAGACAAACTAAAAATGGCTACTTTAACAAAAACGGCCCTTCGGTACTTCCCAGGAAGATTTTAAGGTTGTCTTGAAAAAAATGGCCGGAATACGAGGGCAAACAGTAAAAGGTGACCAAAGAATATGAATATTTTTTTTTTGTTTTGTTTTTTTCGAATTTCGAAAAAACATTTAAAGAAGAAAGGAACTTTTTTTTGGGATATTTGGACCTTTATTTTGAATTTATGAAAGGAATACTTCTAAAGAAAAAGAATTTTTTTTTTTGAATCTTGAATTTTCTTTTCAATATTCGAAAGAATGAAAATATTTTTGATTTTTTATTCTAATTTCCTTCCAAAATGTTTTTCTTTTTTTTTTTGAAAGAAAAACTTCTAAGAAGAAAAACAATATTTTTTGAGTTTTGATTTTTTGATTTTTTTTTTGAATTTTGGGAAAAAGACGTCTAAAAAGAAGGTAGAAAAATATTTTTCGGATTTTGATTTTATTCTCTTTTAAAATGGAAGAAAATATTTTTGGGCTTAAATTTTTTATTTTGGATTTTTAAAGAAATACTTCTAAAGAATGAATTAAAGGAATTCTTTTTGGATTTTTGAAAAATGGGGGCCGAAACTTATGAAGTTTGCCTACGTATCTCGCATCCAGTGAGAATCAGACCCGCGTAATTCGGTGAAACTGAGTATTTTTCTCTTTTGAATTTTTATGAAATTAATCTTTACACCTCACATCAGACTACTACAAAATCTTAGTAAAAAAAAAGATTATTTGTACTAAACTAGGAGAATGCTTTTTTCTTTTTTTTTTTTGAAATTCCTCTCAACTATTTTCTAAAGCCGGTCAACAACGCAAGCAAGCCTTCCAAATGATGTAACAAGTAGCACAAAAGTAGACATGATGGTCTCAAAGAGGATGCATGTCTTATACGGACCCGACCCCTGTGTCGAGTTTCGCTAAGTTAAATGCACGTGATGCAAATAAAGTGAACCTACTAGGGATATCCGACATGAGGTTTGTTCTTCTAGGTTTAAATCCTAGTGGAGAATGTATCTAGACTGGCTTACTCTAGCGGACAACTCGAGCCGAGGAGGGTCAGTATACCAGTAGCCTAAAACATGTGTGACTAAAATCCTTCACCGGGTGACAAGCACCTTGGCTATCTCAAAGAAAGTGGGCTATGTCAAGAAAATGCCCAATTTTTAGTTTCAAGAAGACTCAGAGGAGATGCGTGAGAAGACAGTTTATATGTACAGTTCAACAATATCAAAGCCGTAAAAAGCGAACAAGTAGCACATTAGGCAGAAATCAATCACAATATATACAAAATTAATGAAGCCAAATAAAAAGTCAACATGTACAAGCTTGAATTCTGGTTGTCCACAGCAGAATCGCCAGAGCTGTCACACCCATTTTCTACCCCCCANAAAAAGTCAACATGTACAAGCTCGAATTCTGGTTGTCCCCAGCAGAGTCACCAGAGCGGTCACACCCCTTTTCTACCCCCCAAAAGATTTGTATGTGTTATATGGATTGTGAGTTAAAGAGTTTTTCCAATTAAAGTGACAATTTTGAAATAGGGATTATTTTGTTATTCAGAGTCGCCACTTGGAATTGATTTTTTGGTGTTCCAAGTCACCTTTTATTTGAATCCCTAGTCAAAGGAAGGTTTGACTTTTATTATTGCTCTGCGAAAACAAAGTCCGGATAAGAAATTCTGTTGATCGGGGAGAAGGTGTAAGACATTCCCGAGTCCCGTGGTTCTAGCACGGTCGCTTTATTGATTTAAACTTGGCTTGAATAAATTGTTGGATAAACTGTGCTTTATTTTATTTTCATGTTTGCATATGTCCACTTTTATTGTTGATGACTTTATTAATCTCAAACTAGGAAGAGTATCCCCGACCCTCGCTTACACTAACCAAGACGAGTATCCCCGACCTTAGTTCGTGCGTCGTACCCAAAATTAGAGTCTATTTGAAGCTAATTAAATAACAAACTTTCATTTGAAATAATTGAAAACAAGACGTGTTGTCACGACCTTGCCATTTTATTTATATACTTATTTTGAAGCGAGTCCTCCTGACATCAGTTAAGACAAATTATTTATCTTTGTTAAACCTATTATTAAATATTAGAACATAAAAGGTAAGCCTCTATGTAGCATGAAGGTAGCGAGACCATGTATGGATATTAAGGATATAAAACCTTACTTAAAAACTTATTCTTATTCTTATTGTTATTTAATAAGTGATGTAACTAGCATAAATCAGACCTTTTAAGATAATTATATACCTGCCTTCGCGCCTAAGATTTGCCTACCACTAATTACTTTAAAGGATTATTTGAATTAAACCAGCATTGTTAGTAAAAAAACAAAATAAAGGACTGATTTTAACTATTGACAAACATGGCCATCACTTGGACTTAATTGGCAGTGGTCTGCCTTGAAAGGATTTAGGCCACCTTAGCCAGATTATTGGATTTATTAGTATGACAGCACAATAATCGTTTTCAAACAATTTCAACTCAACTTTTCATCAAACGAAACCACAAAATATTAAAGCCATATGCTCACTGAATTAGAAATAGAAATTTTTTCTTATTTAGAAATTATTTCCTTCCCTGCTTCATTTAATTCATTCACTACCAAATCTTCTATTCTAAGTACGATCAGACCAAGTAAAACTCAAATTCTTCTAATTATTTAACATGAATCCAAGAGGATTAACTGATGACGTTAAGAACATGGATTACCCATATTTCACACATTTATTCAAACTGATAGCGAATAAAAGAAAAAGGATGAACAAATCAAAACAAGAAAAATATTTGTAACCTACTGACGGAAAGAAGAAAATAATTTAATTTGAGAAGGAAGGAATCAGTTAAAGAAAATGCAATATTGAAAGATTAGGTAAAAGAACATATCTTCACAAAAGCTCTTTCATGAGAATGGACCTCTAGAAAATCTCTATTAAAATAAACATCAGAAACTGACCAATGACGATGGAAAAGGGATTGTGTTGAAAAAATATTGTGAGTACTTTTCTCTTCTTTTTTTTTTATATAAAATTGCGGCATTGTTAACTTATCCCCAAAAGTTAATCACGTCTAGTCCTCTTTGTCATGTGCTAAGTCGGTATGCTACTTAACAGAGAACTTGAAGTTGAAAGCATGGGCATTAAAGCTACTTCACAATATACCCTACTTCATATGTATACAAAATAGCAAAACTGAAACCTCAAACAAGAACCTATGATTCTTGAGTAGACAGGGAGTTTACCATTTTTGATCAGTCATGCGAAAGGAAACGAATGAAAGAAACAGACTAAAGAAAATCTGAAACAAACTCACGAGTAATGATTTTATTCATGCATATCTAGCACATGATTTATATTACATGGTCAGAGTAATACCTGGGTAGCAGAAAGATATGGAAACAACAATGAAGGCTTAGAAGAATCCTCGACTACCGAACGCAGCTAACAACAAAAAGAGCAATGGAAACAACAGAGAAACCCAGCTTTGTGACCCAAGAATAACCCAGAAAAAACTAGCAAGAAGCACAATTTTCTGCTTACTATTAGGTGTTCAGATCCTCTTTTTTCTCAAAGTTTTGTATTTTTTTAGAGTGTAAAGATCCCCCAGATGTGTTAGTGTAAGAGTCTTTTATAGGGGAAGGATCAAGGCCTTCATGATTGAAAATCTGTCCAAAGGATAGATTTTTCACCAAAAATCTGCCCAATACTATTCAAACGACAGTTTGTTTGATCAAAAAATCTGTCCAAAGACAGTCCGTTTTACCAACTATAAACAGAATTTTGGAGTATTGTACTCCAACAAGTTTTGAACAGTAAAAGACAGCCAAACAAGTACCCTATACCCAAGTATTCAGCTTTTATCATGACTGAAATTCATGCTAAACACACTCAAACTCAGACTAACTATGTATTGGCAAAGTAGAAACAAGACTCCAATGTAATCGGACTAAGTATTCAAACAAACTAGATATGAATGAATTAGATTTGTGCAAACTAGACTCGAGCGACAAACTATTGCACGAAACAGAAACCAAACGAACATCGCTAAACTAACACGATTAGTAACAACTAAACATACGACGAACTATATAAACAATTCAACAATTTAGCACAAAACTAGAATAACACACTTATTATAGACTAACAAACTAATCAAAAACAGAGAAACTTAAACTAAATTCAAAACCAAATGGGAAAACATAAACTAAGAAAATGAGGAAATGAATGTTATACCAATCGAGCATTCTTGAAACTATCCATGAATCTCAGGGACGATGCGAGCAGTGACAAATGATGACGAGCGACCTTCGAACGAACTTTTCTAAGCGGCAGACGTTAGGACCACCGATTCGAGGGGTCGACTAGTGATTTCAACACCATGTCGCGTAGAAAGGGTCGTTCCTAGGTCGTGTCTATTCAGAACAAACAGCGGCTTGAGCACATGGTGGTGGTAAGACGACAGTGGGGGCTGCTGGCCCAGATTCGGCCAGATTTTGGAGGGGTTTGAAGGTTTTGAGGCTTGGAATGGAGAAGAGGAGAGTGGGAGGAGGCCGGTGATGTAAAAATTTTGGAGTTTGGGGTGGTGAGTGGCGGCTAGGGTTCCGGTTAGGGCTTAGATTTATGGAGATTGAGAGGGGTAATTGGGATTTGGGGTTCGGATTCATGGCGAGGAGGTTGAGATGAGTGGAGGGTAAAATTTTGGTGGTGTTTGGAGCACCACCAGCGGCGGCGCANTGGGGGGGGGGGGGCTTGAGAGAGAGAAGGGGAGGGTTTTAGGGTTTGGAAAAATAGGGGAAAAATCTAATTTTTAGCTTTTATATTTTAGTTAGGGATAAATTTTGGCCATTAGATTAAGAGAGATTTGATGGTTGAGATTAGATCTCTGATTTAATAAGCAAAACGACGTAGTTTTAAGTCAAAACTACGTCGTTTTGAGCTCTTTCTTGGCCAACCACTTAATAGACCGGGTATGGGCGAATTGGGCTCAAGTTTTGGGCCAATTTGGCTCAATTTTAATTAAGAATATAGTTGCCAAATTCCTTAATCCCTAATCATCTTATTTCATCCTAGAAAATTATACAAGTAGAAAGAAAATCTTTTTGGGATATATACTTTAAATATACCAACTAATGTACACAAGTAAAAGGTAAAAATACTTTTTGGTATTTTTAATAAAGAAATGCAAAAATAAAAAGTGCACAAACAACTAAAAATTATCGAAATACTAGTATTTCTAGGGGAGTTAAAAGCATGCAAAAATTAGGTATTCACAAATACCAATATTTCTAGTTTTGACTCCTAACATCAACCACCACCCACAACCTGTCTACGGAGCCTCTAGTACAACTGAAGAGTAATATGGAAATTCCGGCAACAAGGCTCCGACTATACCTCAAAACACAAAGTACATGAGAAACAAGAGATACATGACTCCGGAATGAAGTGGGGTTCACCAAGTCAGTTGAAGAGAGTGTACCGCTATCACTGATCACTGTCGCATGCTGTGAAACCACCTGCATCCATTAAAGATGCAGTGTCCCCGGCACAAGGGACGTTAGTACCGTTGAATAGCACTAATATGAATAGCTAAAAGTCCTCGTTCATAATAGAATGCCCACACTACTAGAAATACAGATTTGTCACACGGAAGAATCGGTGGATATCTGTGTAAAATTTCAATATTCCCTCGACATTCCCAAGGGAGACACTCTGTGGGAATATGGCTGATGGGAAAATAGTTTCCCAGGACATTCATGGGTAATTCCCAGGGAGTTCCCCACTAAGGGTTTCACGAGAACTTGGTGGTGTCACGTAGTATATTTTTCCACGAACGTCGTGAGAAAAGTAAGATCATATAATAATTTAATTTTCTTAAGTTTCCCACCGAATCTATGGGAAGTATTTAAAATAATTCAGATATTTTTTTTTATTTTACATATGGAAGCATGTATTATTTTTTTATTTTACACATCAACTCAAATAATTGGTGAAGAAAAACCTGTAAATACATAGCACCAACCCATATAAAAAAAATCTGAAAAATAGGCCAAACTAACAAGAATAAACCAACCCATTATTATCTTTTAACAAATTCATTGTTTCTAAGACGAAACAAATAAAGACTTAGGTTTAATTAGACTATAAATGCACAAAAAACAACAATAATTTATTTACTACTTTTTCATTAATTCAACAACAAAAATTTGCACCATAATCATAAAATCAAGAACTATACTATAGTAAAATAATATCTCATTAGAAACTCCTTAAATTAAAACACATAAATAAAGTAAAATTTATCTAACACAAAGTCCAATCGAAATACATTAATATTGATTTTAACAAAAGAGTAAAAGTATGTTGCTTCCCCAAATGCTAGTGCGTCTAATAACTTCACTCTTGAATAAATTTCCATCTTCATGTACCTGCATAAAAGATTTTTTTTTATCACTTTAGTACTTATTTTTTGATCAAATGAATTAGAAAATACATATTTTAAATGTTAATAATAAATTAAATATTAATAAAACAATGAAAAGAGAAATAAGTACTGATTGAGATACGTACTCCAATTCTTCTTTGGCTACAACCACAAGAATTCAGACCAAAATATATAAAATTTTGAGTAGTTAACCTCTCAAAAATCAAAGAAGTGTAGATAAAAGATTTCATACCCGTACAGTAAAATTAAAAATAAATAGGAACATACTAATACATACACGTCATATACGACCTGGAGACATCTAAATTTGTAATGCCCTAAATAAATATGGCATTTTTTGTGAAATTTTAAATTATAAGAGGGGGAAACTTGTCGCTACTTTTTTGTGAAATTTTGAATAATAGTAAAACCTTTTCACTACTTTCGAGGGAAATATCTGCGGGAAAACTTTTTCATGAAGCACAAAAATTCAAAATTCAAAAATTTTCGTTCATACGGGAATGTATGGGAATATTTAAAAAGTTTTTAAAAAAAATATTTTTTCCACTGTTTTCCCTGAGAATTTTTTTAATTTTATATAATTAAAAAGAAATTTCACTTTTCCCATTGAATTTCGGTGGAAATTTCCACTAACAATTTTTCCGTGGGAAAATGTTATGTTTGTAGTAGTGCCATATAAGCAAAGGCAACACATAAAAACAACAAGTCACAATCAACAATATCCAAATGTCCAGTTAAAACATAATTTTCAAAATACGAAGATAATATATATTTTTGGTTGGGAGATCATTAGCATCGATATACCACCGTCTTTGTTAAAACGGAGTCCGATCACGCCCGATTTGCTAGGCCATCTCCCCACGAACAATGTGGTTTGACATGATGATGCGAAAGAAAGTTGTTACCAAGAGTAGTACCACCATGTGCGCAACATGGCGTCTGATCTCCACCCGATCAACTAGGTCGCCTTCCCACATATGCCGTGTGGGTTGACTTTTTCAATTCACATCTATTACCAGTTTCATCCCAATTGAGGGGAATAATCACAATTTCACTAATATTTCGATTTCATCCCAAATAAAGGGAATAATCACAATCCACCCCTACACCGGCACGTGTAATTTCAGGTGTGGGCCTTATGACCCACCCTTCCTCGATTTTACTAATGATACTCTCAACAATATTTTTGATTTTCACATAAAAGTAACATAATTACAAATGTGTTCACCTCAACATATTTGCATTGTATATACCTTCACTAGTATTTTCACTCAGTCACAACAATAATATTTTCTTGGCTCTTTTGGCCTTTCACAAGATTCTTTATTCATGACCCGATGACCGTATTTCATATTCCACATTTTTTTGCTTCTTTTATTTCTGAGGATCACCATCCAATATTAACAAATAGAATATTTCAGAAATCATATACCTCAAGTTCATTAGTTATAGAAACTTTAAGCACAAAAGGTTGCTTTCCAAAGATTGGGGCATACCAACCAGCAATAAAAACACACATCAAGATCATAAACAATCAATACACCATTTATACTTACAATTATCCTTCCTAGAAATGACAACATATAATTTCAATACCTTAGTGTATAATGACTCGAATCACACTACATATATTTATAAAATAAAATATTATTTAAAACAACCACTTACGGGCATAAATTGAGTACAAAAGATTTTAGAAAATTCTAATTTTGATGTCATTTATGAATAGTTACGTCGAAGCTCATTTCATGATCTGTCCCACATCTTCTCATTTCATTGGCATCACTAGTCACAATTGTAACTTAAGTTCTTGGCACGCTGGTCACACTCTATTTTTTCAATTCACTTATTTCATTTTCAAGCATCCTAACAGATTATCAACGACAATATATTTTCAATCAAGGCTTTAGGAATGCGTATGAGAAATTAAGAGTCTCAAGCATATTGAGTTTTTCTAACACAATTTGGCATAGTAGCATTCATTTGGAACACGACTCAAAGCCATAACATTCTAATACGCAAACCACACTTGAACATATATCTTTCGATATAAGGCTCATTCGGAATAGTCAAGTTTATAGGAGATAACTCGAAATATAGAAATTAGGAATCTTAAGCCAACCATACCTGAAATTGCGGGAACATTATGGAATTCGATTCTAAGAGAGAAAATTTAGCCAACATACCTTGTTCGAGCTTTCCTTAAGTTACTACAACATTTCGGAAATTCTATCAATCCCAATCTATTTCGAGACATAACAAAATTAAACACAAATTAGGAAGATATTCATAGTCTCGGCTCATTTAAGCATTTTATCAAACACTAGATGTGAAAATTTGATTAAAGATTTCCTTCACTCCACAACCCAATCTTTACCCATTTGAGCTAAACAATCTTCCCACAAACCTTATTAACATGCATGTATAATAATACTCTTACACCCAAGAATCACACTCCTAATTAACCATCTTCAACCCAAATTCGAAATTGAAAACTAGGGTATGGAACCTTATCTTGTGAGATTTCCTTTTCAAAGCTTGGATAAGATCTTGATGAACAAAGCACTTGAGCTACTTCCTCTCTCTAGAAAAATCTCACTTCTCTCTAAAAATATCATATATTCCTTTAGAAAATGAGCCATAAGGGGTTTTAATCAAAATAGGATCGGGTTATAACAATAGAAGAATGGATACTCCGAAATTTCGGACCGATCTACAAACCTGGCTAGGAACGCTCTGTAGCGAGCTATAGACCAGGCCTCGCGAGCTATAGACCAGGCTTCGCGAAGGATATAGCACGGTCTATTGCGCTACAGACCTGGACTCACAAGGGATATAGCACGGTCTAACGCGCTACATACCTAGCCTCGTGAGGGATATAGCACGGTCTAGCGCACGACATGTTGGGCGATGCGAGATTGAAAATTTTCAACTCCCCAACGCATTGTTCAGCCCAAAAACTCCAAAAATATAATACATTAGCCTACCTTGGCACCACGAAACCTTAAATTACTTAGAAAAATTTTCGGGGCCTTACTTTCTCCCCCGCTTAGGATCATTCGTCATCGAATGAGAAGTAGTGTCTGCCCCAAACACTTAATATAATTTATCTCTTTTCTCACATACCTCAAGTCCCAAATTTGACTAACTCCCATATTTTCAAAAATTTTGGCAGCGTCTCACCCGTAACAAGGCCTATCCACCTGCCAGAGAACCACCAAAACCATCCTAACAACACATCCACAACTCGACAAGACACCACAATGTATATATCAATAACGCTAATCTCAACATTACAAGCACTACATTATCATAATGATATCTGGACATGAACTGTGCATTTTTAAATCATAACACCTAGAAGGTACCTTTCAAATCAAAACCAATTGCTATACAATCAAGCGAAAATATTTTCTTTCCACAACACTTTCAGCCTTCAAGGTGGCCTCCTCGACTTACATACTTCGGCATAACACATTCACGGAAACAATCTCAACTCCCAAACTTATCTAACAAGGATGAAAAATAGATACCCCTCATAAGCCAATTATCCATTAACTTCACCTTCATTAGTTTCCACGGGAATTATACACAAAGTATCTCCAACTATCTTCTTAGACATAGGCACATGAAAACACAGGGTACATGGAGAACAACAATGGGAAGATATCATACTCATAGTTCGGCCTACTATACTTATTTCACCTTCATTATCAATTCACATGACATCTTCAGGGAGAAAATATTGAGAGTAACCCGTTCACCCTCTTCAACTCTAAATCTCTACGCGAACACTCAAACTAGATCTTTGATGACCTTCAACAATTACTCTAAGATGTGCAATCATAAATTAACCATAAAATTACCTATTGAATATATATGATCAAAGGGTGATGATTCTTCTTCGACATGTTTGAACCTTCAATCCCCTATAAATTTAATACAACGAGGAACAAAACAGTTCAAGATTGGGCTGAAATTATTCAAGAATCCATTAATGTGCTGAGCAGAGTATTTCATGAGGTTATATGCTAAGAGACACGAAGATTACTACTAACAATGCTGACATTGTTAATCAATGTAACAATATCAATTATTAGAGAAATGAGGCATATAGGTAACTAGCATTGATAATGTGGGAACCATTTACGTGATCCTGAGATCTAAAAGAAGTGGGTCTTTCAAGTCATGAGATACATGGGAGTCATGATCGGGAGGATAAAGATGTTAGCATTAGTTATTCTTGGAAGGCGACGAGTTATGCAAGGTATAGTAACAATTGTTCCATTTCATATATTCCTTGCCCGAAAATAGTAAGCTCTAAGGAGAAATAGTCAAGTATGTTACACCGGTTGCCTCTTTGAGTGTAGGGAAAATCAATTTAGCTCAAAATGGGAAGATTCTTGCAACATGGATGTGATAGAGATTTCAAAAAAATACATGAATATGGGTTACGCCCTTGACATTATTTGACCTAAGGAAACTACGCCCCAAGCCTATTGGGTTGAAAAAGAAGTTGAACACCTGTGAGGTTATTACAATTCTGGCAGCTTAACCATTTCCCCACAGTTGATCTTATATGAGAGACTAGAGATACGATAGACTTGCCTTTCAAATCAATATGCTCATAATATGTGCAAAGACCTTAAACGTGCACCTGAAGTGGGGAAGGAAAGGTCACGGTAAGGCTACTTAACCTCCACCATACACGAATGAAACCATGTAGTAGGGACATCTTATTATTGGGATGAAATCATGCATTGGTTAGAGGGTCTCTAATGGTTAACATGATGCTCTGGGGATAAAGACAAATAAAACTCCTATCCACCCAGGGAGGTGGAATGCCAAGGATAGTAAAAATCCTCGCACATGACAATGACATAGTCAATGATTCTAGAAGTCGAGTGTGTAAAGACAACAGAAACCAATGAGACAGTATAAAATAGTCATGGAAGGTTTGCATATGTTCATAATGAGTTCGCGATGGATTTTTTTTTTTTGACTTGAAAAGTACCCAGATGCTAATGAAATATAGAAAAATATGAGAAGCAGACGTTATGCTATGATAACCCCCAAAGGCGCATTTGGTCTGACTGAGAGACTATGAAGGGTCCTTATGAGAAAGGAAGTGTTATAGTGATACATAAAAGGACGCGATCTCTCGTGGTTATCGAACGAGTGTCGGGAAACTAGCACAATGAATTCACTAACTAAGGAACACATTTAACACATGTTGTGGAGGTATAAAGAGAAAATGAACATTTGTTATGAGTTGCGCCTGTTTCTGCTATATTAAATCCCAAACTGCAATACAAGACCACGTCATGGGTAACCATAGTACTAGAAACAAAGTGAGATACTTACTGCAGGATGTCCCAAGTGGACACGAAAGTTATAATAAGATGGCGATACAAGATATTCCTATGACAGAGATGTGAGAATCTCAATTTTCAGAGAGACTTTATGCACACAACGACTATTTCGATTGACATGCACACATATGATAGGTTTTGAGGTCTGCTTTTATGTTACTAAATAGTGAAGGGTGGTTTATGATAGTTCTCACAAGGGGTAAAGTGACACCCCAAATCCTATGAGCCACATACCCAGGAGAAGGAGGGAGAGGCTCAAGAAAGATCTCAACACTAGGTTGTCTTACATTGGACTTGATACCATGCAAGTAAACATTGTGATGGTGTATGAATAAGCACAAATGAGCAGATGTTATCCATTTGAAACATGAGGTTCTATAAGAAATTCCTCAGGTATAGTACTTTGTTGAGAATTTTGGGAAGCAAGTGGGAAGTATTAACTTAGGGTTGTGATTCAATTCAAATAAATCATTATAGAACTCAATTCCTCAAGAGGTTGTAAGTAAGATAAGGGTGATAAAGAGGTTTCACGAACAATGCGTCTCGTTCAAAGAGTGGATACATGCAATGTTTTGTGATTCAGATTCTTGTTAAGACCATATCTATACAGGCTCCCGATATAGGTGCACATATATAATAAGGAAAAGTATGTGGTGTTCAGTATGATGTACTAAGGGGTCACTTACTTGGTAACTTTAGATTGACGGGGCAATGCCTTAACTAATTCCCCCTGACTCCACATATGTACCATACATTGGTACCAACAACCCCCTTTCGTTTATTAGGTTCTCTCACCACATGATCAGGTGATGCAGTGACATTGATAGGAGTAAAGACACTTCCCCTAGAAACAAGTTCGTCCAATCTCCCCCCCCCCCCACGGTTCGACACATTCTCCCAACGAACTCTTGTGCAATCTCCCTAATTTCAAAGGCGGGGTCATTCCCTCATTGGTGCTTCGAACTCGTGGATTACTCATTTAGAAAATGAGACATGACAAGGAAATTAGCTTTCTATCTTGAGCTCTATCGCACGATCTGGAGTATCAAATAAGGGTGGAATTCCTAAATGTTCAAGTAACCTCCTAATTATAGATGTGGTCGACAACACACCGATAAGAAGGACTCTACTAGACACGACTCTGAGAAATCCTAGGACACTTTAAAATCTTAGGTTCTGATACCAAGATTGTAACGCCCCAAACCCAGGGAGCGCGACCGGCACTCAACCGAGTGGACCCGACCAAGCAAGCCTGTTAGATTTCCTTCTACCCAATCTCATCCATAAATAAAGAGGAGATGTACTCCATTAATCAAACACTAAGGGGTTGTTTGGTAGCCGGTTAGAGAGGAGTTATCCATGTATTAAAACTAGGATAACTTTATACATTGTTTGGTTTAAAGAAGGGGAAAAAATATTCTCCACATAGAAGCTAGCATAAGTTATACAATATTTGGTTGTTTTTTCCTCTTTTCCACATAAAATGTAGCATTGCTAATACAATGTTTGGTTCATGTTTTTCTTTTCCGCATAACTAATACGTGTATAAGTTAAAACCAGGCCTGGCCCATCATCAATGCAATGAAATCACATCTCGCACCTCAACCATGGAATCAAAAGTCGTCGATGAACAGCTGATACCGAGCGCTCATGTGCACATATGAATGCGTGGAAGGAATTCAAAGGGCTACGCTTCAAGCTGAATCAAAGTCGCACGATACGGAAAGAAAGATGGGAATTATATCCTAATTTTCCTGTAGTCTCTCGAAGATAGGTATGGACGTCATCATACCGATCTGCAAGACTCTACTAGACACTTTGTCACGCCCCTCAACCGAGTGGACCAGGCCGAGCAAGCCTGTTAGATTTTCTTTTACACAAACTCATCCATAAATAAAGAGGATATGTACTCCATTAATCAAACACTAAGTAGTTTTCATTAGCAATTTCCATTTTATTTCCGTTAGTAGCTTCATTCATAATTTCCAAAATATTACAAGTTTATAGATTTAATGAAAAACATGTTTGATAAATACCAACATTTCTAGTTTTGACTCCCAACATCAACCACCACCCACAACCTGTCTACGGAGCCTTTAAGTACAACTGAAGAGTAATATGAAAATATTGGCAACAAGGCTCTGGCTATACCTCAAAACACAAAGTACATGAGAAACAGGAGATACATGACCCCGGAATAAAGTGGGGCTCACCAAGTAAGCTGAAGAGAGTGTACCGCTATCACTGATTACTGCCGCCTGCTGTAGAACCACCCGCATCCATTAAAGATGCAGCGCCTCCGGTAAAAGGGACGTTTGTACCGTCGAATAACAATAGTATGAATAGCTAAAAGTCCTCTTTCATAATACAATGCTCATATAAGCAAAGGCAACACATAGAACCAACAAGTCACAATCAACAATATCCAAATGTCCAGTTAAAACATAATTTTCAAAATACGAAGATAATATATATTTTTGGTTGGGAGATCATTAGCACCGATATACCACCATCTTTGTTAGCATGAAGTTCGATCACGCCCGATCGACTAGGTCATCTCCCCAAGAACAATGTGGTTTGACATGATGATATGAAAGAAATTTGTTACCAAGATTACCACCACCATGTGCACAACATGGTGTCTGATCTCCGCCCGATCAACTAGGCCGCCTTTCCACATATGCCGTGTGGGTTGACTTTTCCAATTCACAGCTATTATCAGTTTCATTCCGATTAAGGGGAATAATCACAATTTCACCAATATTTTAATTTCATCCCAAATAAGGGGAATAATTACAATTCACCCCTACGCCGGCACGTGTAATTTCAGGTGTGGGCCTTATGACCTGCCCTTCCTCAGTTTTACTAATGATACTCCCAAAAATATTTTTGATTTTGATTTGATTTTCACATAAAAGTAACATAATTAAAAATGTATTCACCTCAACATATTTTGCATTGTATATACCTTCACTAGTATTTTCACCCAGTTATAACAATAATATTTCCTTGGCTCTTTTGGCCTTTCACAAGATTCTTTATTCATGGCTCGATGACGGTATTTCATATTCAACATTTTCACTTTTTTTATTTTTCGAGGATCACCATCCAATATTAACATATAGAATATTTCGGAAATCATATACCTCAAGTTCATTAGTTATGGAAACTTTAAGCACAAAAGGTTTCTTCCCTAAGAATGGAGCATACCAACCAGCAATAGAAACACACATCAAGATCATAAACAATCAATACACCATTTATACTTACAATTCTCTTTCCTAGAAATGACAACATACAATTTCAATACCTGAGTGTATAATGACTCGAATCACACCACATATATTAATAAAGCAAAACACTATTTAAAATAGCCACTTATGGGTATAAATTGAGTACAAAAGCTTTTAGACAATTCTATTTTTGATGTCATTTATGAACAGTTACGTCGAGGATCATTTCATGATCTGTCTCACATTTTCTCATTTCATTGGCATCATTAGTCATAATTATAACTTAAGTTCTTGGCACGCTGGCCACACTCTATTTTCCCAATTCACTTATTTCATTTTCAATCATCCTAACGGATTATCAACAACAAGATATTTTCAATCAAGGCTTTAGGCACGTGTATGAGAAATTAAGAGTCTCATGCATATTGAATTTTTCTAACACAATTTGGCATACTAGTGTTCATTTGGAATACGGCTCAAAGCCATAACATTCTAATACGCAAACCACACTTGAACATATATCTTTCGACATAAGGCTCATTCGGAATAGTCAAGTTTATAGGAGATAACCCGATATATAGAAATTAGGAATCTTGAGCCAACCATACCTGAACTGCCAGGAACATTACGGAATTCGATTCTAAAAGAGAAAGTTTAGCCAATATACCTTGTTCGAGTTTTCCTTAAGTTACTACAACGTTCCAGAAATCCTATTAATCCCAATATATTTTGAGACATAACAAAATTGAACACAAATTAGGAAGATATTCATGGTCCCATCTCATTTGAGCATTTTATCAAACACTAGATGTGAAAATTTGATTAAAGATTTCCTTCACTCCACAACACAATCTTTACCCATTTGAGCTAAACAATCTTCCCACAAACCTTATTAGTACATGCATGTATAAATAATACTCTTACAACCAAGAATCACACTCCTTATTAACCATCTTCAACCAAATCCGAAATTAAATACTAGGGTATGGAACCTTATCTCTTAGATGAAGATCTTGTGAGATTTCCTTGTTGGATTTCAAAGCTTGGACAAGATCTTGATGAAAAAAACACTTGAGCTACTTCCTCTCTCTAGAACAGTCTCACTTCTCTAAAAAAATATCATATATTCCCTTCAAAAATGAGCCCTAAGGGGTTTTAATCAAATTAGGGTCGTGTTATAACAATATAAGAATGGGTACTTCGAAATTACGGACCGGGCTACAGACATGGCTAGGCACGCTCAGTAGCGAGCTATAGACCAAGCCTCGCGAGATATATAGCGAGCTATAGACCAGTCTTCGCGAGGGATATAACACGGTCTAATGCGCTACAGACCTGGCCTCGCGGGGGATATAGCACGGTCTAGCACGCTACAAGCTGGGCGACGCGAGATTAAAAAATTTCAACTCCCCAACGCACTTTTCAACCCAAAAACTCCAAAAATATAATACATTAGCCTATATTGGCACCACTAGCCGTGATGGCATCTAACCCAACCCGCTAGGTAAGTCAACTAGTAACTATCCAATTCCAATGATATTAACAAGACAAATAAACGATGGTAATTTACTAAATTTTATACATTTTTCAAGAACTCGTAGTACAAATCATGAGCTTCTAAGAATAAAGTTTGCAAAGCTGAAATGAAATAAATACATAATCTGTTTGAAAAGTACATAAAACTCTTCAATCCATCTCCCATCGAACACAACATATCAACTATCAACATCTGCACACAAGGTGCAAAAGTGTAGTATGAGTACAACCGACCACCTGTACTCAGTAAATAACAAACCTAACCTTAGGTTGAAAGTAGTGACGATCTATCACAAGGTCGGGTCCAATACCAACATTCCACACAGTTCATAACAACATAGTACAAGTAATAAAAGAGGTATCTTAGGAATAAAATGCTCAGCTCGTTCACAGTTCCATAAAATAGGCATGCTTTTCAAGTATCTCAGTGAAAATCCAAATCTTTTACCGAAAATGCAAAAAATACGAGTAGTTTGAAAAACTGTGATTTTTCCCAAAAATCTTTTCAACAATAAGTAAGATGTTTCATTTTCAGATAGCATGAGGAAAGTACGTCTCTATTCCTACATGACAAGATACATGCAAAATCGTAAATGTCCGAAAACTGAGTACTAGAAGGAAATGCATCTCTATGCATGTATCTCAAGTACGCATGACAAATACAATGCATCTCGATGATGAGATCATGTACTCACACTCTCAGAGTACTCAATCTCATTGTCTCACACTTCCTGCTCATCATGACCAATCACTCAGTACCGTATATGGCCAATCCGACCCAAGGAAGATCCATCCCGGAATATATACATCAACTGACCAACAGTCACTCAGTACTGGGTAGGCCAATCTAGCCCATGAAGAAGACCCAACTCCAGGTATATAATGCTTCGAACAAGATCCATGTCCAGGGAAGATCCATCTCTCAATATAATCAACCGTGCTCACTAGGGGTGTGTACAGACTTCGGAGGGTCTCCTACAGCCCAAGCGCTATCATAAGCCAGATCCAGGCATAAATCAATATAACATGCTGCGACGTTCAGCCCGATCCCATAACTGTCACTCATAATCAGGCTCTCAGCCTCACTCAGTCATCAATCTCTCCAGTCTCACTCATGGGCCCACAATGTCATAAAACTAGCTCGACAACAATGATATGATGTATCACTAAATAACAACTGAGACTGAGATATAATATGAATGCATAAATATGACTGAGTATGAAATATCAGTGTAATTTATGAGATGACAGCAAGAAACGACCACTATGGGTCCCCAACAGTATTAGCATAAAGCCTAAACATGATATCTAGCATGATTGACAGCTCAATTACTTTATCACATGATGGTAACATGGATATCAACAAAGTAGGACCACTATATAGTGCCATAGAAGCAACAGAGTCCTAATTCACATGGTGCACTCCCACACGCTCGTCACCTAGCATGCGCGTCACCTCAATACCAATCACATAACACGTATTACCGGGTTTCATACCCTCAACACTAAGTTTAGAAGCGTTACTGACCTCAAACAAGCCAGTTCCAAAACCAAGAACGCCAAGCGATGCTCCAAAAATGTCATCCCACGTGTACCGACCTCTGACGACTTTAAACTAACAAAAAATAACTCAAATACATCTAACAATGCTAAATGAACCAATTCCTATCGTAAAAGATCAAATCTTGAATCAAAAGCCCGAAATCGGCCAAAAAGCGCCACCCGGGCCCGCACCTCAAGACCCGAAAAAACTCACAAAATCCATCAACCCATTCAATTAGAGTCCAACCATACTAGTCTCACTCAAATCTGACTCCAATTCGATGTTCAAAACTCAAAAATTCACATTATGAAACTTTAGGCTAAAACCCCAAATTTCTCTTTAAAAATTCATCAACCAATTGCCAAAAATAAAGATAGATTCATGAAATAAGATCAAAACCAAGTGTAGAATACTTATCCCAATCCTTGTGATGAAAATTGCTCCAAAAATTACCTCAATATGAGCTTTGAAATGTAAAAATGAAGCCAAAATCGCGAACCCTTGTATTTAATTCTGCCCAGCACTTCCGCATTTTCGGACAATTCGTCGCCTCTGCGACCACCGCTTTTTCGGTAAAACTTCGCTTCTGCGAAAACAGCCTAACCCAGCAATCCCTCGCACCTGCGATCTTTAAGCCGCTTCTGCGATCGCGCTTCCGTGCACTTGAACCGCATATGCGATTGCGTAGGTGCGTCCAAGCACCCGCACCTGCGATTCTCACACCCTGCTCCCCTTCTCGCTTCTGCGATGACATTGTCGCTTTTGCGGCTCTGCACATGTACCCAACACTCCGCAAGTGCGGTGACACAAGAACCAGAAATCTTCAGCAATACAACATGAAATGAAAATGATCCGAACCTCGTTCGAAACTCACCCGAGCCACTCGGGACTCCGTCTAAATATACCAACAAGTCTCATAACATAACACGGACCTACTTGAGGCTTCAAACACACATAACAATATCGAAACGATGAATCGCACCTCAAATCGAACTTGATGAACTTTGAACTATTCAACTTCTATAACTCGTGCCGAAATATAGCAAACCAACCCGTAATGGACCCAAATTTTGCACACAAGTCCCAAATGACATAACGAAGTCATACCAACTCCCGGAACCACAATCCGAATCCGATATCCTCAAAGTCAACTTCTGGTCAAACTTATGAACTTTCAAAACTTTCAAATTTTTAATTTTTGCCAACTTGTGTCGAAACCTTCTAGAAACAACTAAATACAAATCCAGACATACACCCGAGTCCAAAATCACCATCCGGGTCTAACGAAACCATCAAAACTCCGTTCCGGGGTCAAATTCACAAAAAGTCAAACTTGGTCAATTCTTTCAATTTAAAGCTTCAACAGTGAAATTCATTCTTCCTAACCAATTCCGAATAACCTGAAAGCCAAAACCGACGATTCACATAAGTCATAATTCATCATACAAAACTACTTATGCCCGTAAACTATCGAGCGAAGTGCAAATATTCAAAACGATCGGTCAGATCGTTACAACCTGCATCATTATTTATGTAGGACTTAATTTTTGCCAACTATCTAAAGCAAAAATTACCTTATATTTTACTCCTTGTTTTAGTTTGTTAGCCTTTAGCCCAAACATCATATTTTGATCAGACAAAGAACAAGAACAAAAGAAGACAAACAAATTGGAGTATACATTATACTACTAGTAGTTGTGTTGAAGGCAGTGTATGTTCTTGTCTCAATAAAACCGACATGTTGAATTTCAGGGGCTATTTCATCATAGGGTTTAATGGTGGAGAAATGGGCCAAACTTTGTACCAAACCAAGTACAGGCCGTTCTCCGCCGTGATCGGATCTTGCTCCTCCATCTCACGCCACCGTCAAATGAATAAATCATGGGCTTTTCATTTATTTTTTATTCATTCATGGTCTCAACCGACCATCTTTTTACGTAACTTGTGGTCCAGGTACATTGAATTTCACAAGCTACATACATAAAAACTTATGAATATTGATGGATAGAGGCTGGATGTAGCTAGTTCATAATTTGTGGGTTCATTAAATATTTATAAGTATTTGACTACAAACTCGCTGTAGAAATTTACAATTTTAAATCATCGATCCTCCTATATTGACTAAACATGCGTAAATGAAACAACATAATTCAAGAAATTTATATAGTCAATCTTATCTCACGTGGAATTAACAACAACAATAACAAAAAATTCAGTTTAATCAAATTTTACTTCTATCTCGTGGAGATAAGGAGTCTGTTTCCAATAGACCCTCGACTCAGTGAAACATGAGTGCAACAATAATGAAAAGAAAACAACCAGAAACAACATTGAGGAGCCATGGAAAAGAAGCATTGATAACATCAAGATAGTAAGATGACGAAAATAAAAGCAACATCAGATAATAATAGAAACATAAGACTAAAAACAATACGAGAGTACGTACTAATACTACTAGTGAGAACAAGAAAATCACTTGACCACCTAATCCTCGACCTCCACACCTTCCTATCAAGGGTCATATCCTCGATAATCTGGAGCATTGCCATGTCTTGCTTGATCATCTCACCCCAGTGTTTCTTCGACCTACCCTTACCTTTGATTAGGCCTTCCAAGGACAACCTCTCACACCTTCTCACTGGTGCGTCTGTGTTTTTCCTCTTCACATGTCTGAATCATCTAAGTCTAGCTTCCCGCATCTTGTCTTTCACAGGCGCTACGCCCATCTTGCCCCTAATAACTTCATTCCTAATTTTATCAATCTTTGGTATACCTGTATATCCATCTCAACATCCCGATTTCAGCTACCCACCTTCACTTTTTGGACCTATGAGCTCTTAACTGACCGACACTCATTTCCATATATGCAACATAGTCAAATTGAGGCACCTAATGTAACTCTTTATTTTTCTTTATTTGTTCACTTTCATGAATTTTGAGAATTTATGTTGTGATAATTGTTACGTATTTTGAAGTCAACGAAGATCACTTGAGGTAATGTAAGATTAGTAAATGCGAAGAAAACATGACTTATAGGTCGCATTTGTCAAATATATAAATAGCTTTGACCGAATGCGATTTATAATACTATATATAGCCGAATGCGACTTATAATCAAATGGGACTATATATCGTAATTTTTAATGCGACTTGTACATCATATTTATAGTTAAAAAAAAGAAAACTTCACATAAATTACTATGCCCTCGTCATCGGTTAACTGTTTCTTTTGGTTCGTCAATAGATCTAACCTTTTCCAATTTAGCAAATTAAAAAGAAAAGAATGCTAATGGTGAAGTTGTTAAAATCTAAATTATTGACATCATGCATTAATGCACAAATTACAAGGTCTAGCTAGTCCACTAGGTTGTGGTCCAAAAGCACTAATTGTGGCGCTGAATTTGGATTTTTAATTGAATTTATTAAATTAAGAGAAATAAATTCTCAAAAAGAAAATAACCTAAATGTCCTCCTCGTTCATATAGCATAATTTGGCCCATATTATGTCGAGTGAAAGTTAAGTCAAAACCTCCTTTAAGCTCAATAATTGTTAAAGGTAGATGTAGATATCTCTCCATTTGTTTGTTGTCCTTAAGCTAGAAATCTGAAAAATAATTATGTACCAAAATAAAAATTAAAAAAGCTTATAGTGAATAAAAAACAAAAGGGGTCAATATTAACGGCTAATTCGTTTTATGGATAAGAAATGAAACCATGAGTGGCATAACTAGTGGTATAGCTGGCATAGTTGTCTCCTAACTTTTTAAACATTCAGAATAATGAAATATTCTTTTTGACTAAACATAAATTATATATTTTTGGTCTGATTTCTGTTTATTTTTTCTTTTTTCTTCCTTGCAATTTTTTTTGTTATCTTATGTTGGATAAATTTAGGAAATGCAAAGGATGCCGTCTATTAATAATTAATTGCGAAGCATTATAAATAATAAATTCTCTTTTAGAAAATGTTACTCCCTTCTATTCACTTTAATTGATTTTTGGTATTTTTTTGTGGTACATAATATTTGATTAACTTTTTTTTTCAAAGTTGCTCTTGATATAAAGAGTCTAGGAGTATTTGTTATATTTTCAATGAATATATTAATGTTAATATGGTCAATGAATTGAAGTTTCAAATTGAATTCCTTAAAAATAGCCAAAAAAATTAATTAAAGTAAATCGAAGGGAGTACATTTGTCTCACGTAAAAAAAGTCATTTTTTTTAAATAGGTAAGGGGTTAATATTAATGCAAAGGATGCCGTCTATTAATAATTAATTTCAAAGCATTATTAACAATAAATTCTCTTTTATAAAATGTTACTCCCTCATGTCCACTTTAATTGATTTTTGATATTTTTTTATGGTACATAATATTTGATTTTTTTAAATATCAAGAAGGAATTAACTTTTTTTTTTCAAAGTTGCTCTTGAAGTAATGAGTCTAGGAGTATTTGTTATATTTTTAATGAATATATTAAGGTTAATATGATCAATTTCATTGTTAATTGATGTTAAAATTGAATTCCTTAATATTTGTAAAAATAGCCAAAAAAATTAATTAAAGTGAATCGAAGAGAGTACATTTTGTCTCTTATTAATTGCGGGAAAAAATTCAAAATATGTAAGGGGTTACAATTTTCAAGAATTGAATTCCCTAAGTTAGTAATAAAATAAACACGAATTGGTTTATATTAATTCCCAAATGTTGTTTTGCTGTAAAAAGGACCAACATACCATGAAAAGGCATATGTAAATCATCTTAATTAATAGTTCTTTGCATTGGAACTCTAACCCTCAGAATTTGTATTGACCTACTGTCCACTCTAGGAGTACATTTGTTCTTCTGGACCAAAGATAAGGTTTTGAAATGACTGAAAATTGAAGACATAATAAATGAATAAATAAAAAGAAAAAGGAGCACTGATTATAATAATATATTACACCACACAAGACATTTAAATAAAATAAAAAGGTCTAGGAAATTAGCCCCCACCCATGTGACCTGACTAACTAGGTCTCATCCACATTTTTGGTGAAGACTAACACTAGTTTCCTATTGACAAATAAAAAAGAAACCAAAAATCAAAAATGGAAATTAAAAATTTAAGAAAACTCAAGTCAGCTGCTAATATTTCAAATAAAAATTAAATATAAGTGGATTTTGCAGGTCAGTGGAAACTGCATGGATAGTAACATGAGTACTTGACTTGGTTCATATACGGTCTATCTAAAACATTTGATAAAGTCGCGAAATTAATTTGAAAAAATGACATTGTATAGTCGATGTATAAATAATAGTCAAAAAAAAATATAAAATTTATATAATTTTGTGTGTATATATATGTTCTGTATGTTCTATAAAAAAATTATATAAATTTTATACACTTTTTCGACTACTAAATATAAATAATTTTTGAGGCGGCCTAAAAGTAAAATATCTCAATTAATTTCACTAAAAGTATTTTGAGCGCAATTGAGATTTAATGCATACACAAGAACCAATACTTAACTTATAAATAGGTTTTTTCGTTTCATGAGATCCTAAGGCTAACTAATCAAATTGCAATAGCAATCCGGGGCGGACCCACATTGTTTCAAGGTTGTGCCATAATTGGATGGTTCAAGCCGGGTCTATTTTTGCAATTGGTCACGTGTTCGAACCCAAACTTTAGCATTATTTGGGTTCTTTTCACCTTTTCAAGTTTTTTTTTGAAGGTCACCATAGAAGTGTAGGGGTTGAGGCATGACCCCTTACTTGTATATTAACAAAAGCCAAAAAGTGAATACATGAAGGAGAGGGACATAGTGTCTTATCTTCTTTGACTCATAGTTCGAGTTAGGCCTATTTAGAGATCATTACACAAAAGATCCTATGAGGAGGGATGCATGAGTGGTGATTATTGAGAATTTGTGAGGGATTGGTTTCCGGTCCACAATGATAGAGGATATACAAAAATACGAGGCTAATTATATACATAATCATCATTAAAGTTTGTACCGTCCCTCCTAAGTCTTATTCTAAAACATGGGAATTATGCTTTATCCATTCGATAAGCTCCCGTTGCTTCAGCTGGTAATTCACACACTTGATGGAAAATCTTTGTCTCTGTAGAAATTTGCGAGTTAGCTCCAAATTTAGCTAAGGCATCATCAATTTCATTTCCCTCTCTATAGCAATGCTGGACTTCTATGTCCAAAGATTGTCCTATTTGAGTCAGGTACTTGATGTCATCTGTAAGCTCCCAGGAAGGTTTATAAACTCCCTTCATCATATTGACAGCCATAAGAGAATCCATCTCTAAGATGCAATTGGTTATATTGTTTTGCCTGCACCAATTAAGAGTATACAACGCTGCTTGAACTTCAGTTTGGTTGTTAATGCAGAAATGAAGAGCTTTGGCAAAGGCCATGATCAATTCTCCATTTCTGTTCCTAACCACCCCTCCAATTCCTGCAGTTCTCTTTGTAATATTATTGTTTCCATCAGTGTTTATTTTTAGCAAACCTTCTGGAGGTTCATTCAATATAACTGGAGTGCTTGTGATTCTTGGTCTATAGTCTTTCATGTAAGAGCAAATTTGATGTCATTGTCATTTCATGTCCACAATAGCTCCTCTCTTCTTCATGTATACCTTTATATGAAACAAAATCGAATGTCTTAGCTTTGTAATCGTAGAATTTATGTTTTCATACCTGATAGAATATCTATGTTTCCATAGCTCCCAACAGATAAAGATATGAACTACTCGACATAAGTCTCTTTGGACATCATTCTTATTCTGAATGTTCCTCCATTCTTTTAAAGTATATGCAACTGAGTGGCATCCTACTTTAATTCCCAGAGGACCTGCAAAGAAATTTCAAGTTAGAAAAGCAATATCACTAATAAGGAGAATATGAGATATAGTTTCTTTCGTGGGATGTAGACAACAAGAACATCTGGAAACTATATTATGACCAAATCTTTTTATGGTTTCATCCACAGGTAATTTACCCTTAATAGCTCTCCAAAGAAAGAAAGACATTTTAAATTGGACATTCTTCTTCCAGACATCTTTCCACATATTATCCATATCCCCTCTTTTCTTAATGCAGTTAAAAGCAGAGGAGCAAATAAAGGCTCCATTAGAAGTCTCAGTCCAAACATGGATGTCATTAATCTGTCTATTGCCAATAGAAATATGAATAATATGATTCAACAGATTATTAGGAACCAACCCAGATATAGTGTTTACATTCCATTTCTCATCCTTGATACAATCCCTGATCCTCATATTACCAGGTTTTCTGTTACCATTGACATAAGCACCTAGTGGTCCAAGTCCTGTCTAGTTATCCCACCAAAAGGAGCTATCGCCATTATTGATCTTCCATAGGATATAAGGTTCAATATCTTTTCTGATATGCATCATTTCCTTCCAGGCAGCAGAATGTTTAGGTTCCAAGGCCTTTGCAACAGGTTGGCTTCTCGAGGAGTTTTTAGCTCTCATGAATTTGGCTGGTTGTTTGCAACTCTGAACCTCCACCATCTTTTTGTAGAAAAAGTCTTACATAAGTCAGTCAGACTTTTAAAACCCACACCACCTTCATCGGTAGGATAACAAAGATTCCTCCAAGAGCTCCAATGGTATTTGTTCTTGTTTTCAGACTTGCCCCAGATGAAATCGGAGAAGTTACTCTCCAATTGTTTGAGAATTGTCTTGGGATGGGTAACAACTGCAAGAATATGAAGAGTTTGAGATTGCAGCACATGTTTAATGAGAATAACTCTTCCACCAGGGGAGAGCACATGACCTTGCCAACCTCCTATCTTGTTTATGACAGTCCTGACAATATCTGTATAGTAACAAATTTTCTTTCTTCCAGAATAGATTAGACAACCCAAATACTTGAATGGGAATGATTGATATTGATAACCAGGGAGCCTCTGAATCATATTATGTCTACTATCACGAATATACTTGGACGCTAAGTAAAAACTTTTATCCTTGTTGATCTCTTGCCGTGAAGATTCTTCATATCTCCTTAAAATTTTCATTACCTGCTTTATGGAATATTTATCTTCAGAAGTGAAGATCACTAAGTCGTCTGCATAAGCTAGATGATTGATTCTTGGACCTCTGTTATTCATAGAATATTCAATATATTTATCCTTATTACGGAGGTGGTTAAGAACTTTGGATAGGGCCTCAACTGCAATAACAAAAAAGCTAGGGGAAGGGGGGTCTCCACTTTTTCAAGCTCGTTCCCAACACTTCTTCTTAGTCTTCTTTTGTTTTATTAATTTTAGTTTAATCTCTTTCCATAGTTATGGAACTTTCTACGAAATTATTAATTTAGCTTAGCTCTTTTCTATTTTTTTTGGGTAACAGTTAGTGTAAGTTAAAGTAAAATTAACAAATAAAGTGTAGTATTATAAATATAGATCAAACTTATGTTTGTTAATAAAATTTGAAAAAATTTCTGAAGATTAATAACTTGTCAAATTGTAAATGTATATAGATCAGTTGTTATATAGATAGAATTTAGAAGCCATTTTAAATGACGGTGTGAATATGCAGGTCATGTGAAAGCTACAAAATATCATGTGACTCCATGTGTTTGATCACTTTTATTTTATTTTATTTATTATTATCTGAAATATCCATGAACTTGCACAGCGCATGAGATTCAGATACAAAAAGCTACAGAACTATTTACTTAAGTCTTTCTTCTTCTTTTTGTTTAGCATGGGATTAAATAACTTTTATAATTAAATACCCTTAGGGGTGAACTTTAGTTTTATTGACTTTGGTGAGTATATATAATTCAGAGTTCATTACTCAAATGGTCACTCAACTATTCCAAATTATCTGCTAAAGTTATTTTTTTTTGTAATAATAAAGTCAGTTAACTATGCATATAGCAGTCACAAAATCACTCAATTAGATTTTTCAAAATTTTTATTATCAAATACCTATGTTACCCTCTAAATTATCATTTTTTAAAGCTTTTTAAATATTATAAGTCTTCTCTTTTTAATCTACATTGTGGACTTACCTGTAGAAAAATATATTTTATTTATAAAATAAATAATAGAAAATTAGTTTTCAACTCATATAATGACGGAATAATTATATAAGCATGAATTTCAACCATATATAATGTATATTATAAAAACACCTTTATTTAAATAATTATTTTTATATTACGTGCATAGAATATATATTTTACAACCTTTATTTTCTATCATTCTTAATTGTGTAAATAAATTTTTTTAATTTTGTTGTTAATACTAAAATTATTACGAACAAATTGTTCTAATTAAATTTTTTTACTATCCTCATTATTTTGTTATTCCGACATTATATATGCTTAAATAATTTTATTTTTTTAATTTATAAATAAAATTTATTTATTAAATAAGTAAGTCCATAATTGTCACGACCCAATTTCGGAGTCGTGACGGCGCCTGTCGTGGAACCAGGCAAGCCGCCCTTTTTAACTAAGCTAAATTCAGTTTTCAGTAAAAATACGATTTTTAAACGAATTTATTGATAATACTAAGAGTCTGAAGTTTAAAAATAATATTTGAAACAAAATTTAAAATTTTCAACCCCGGATCCGGTGTCACTCATTCATGAGCTACTATAACATAAAGCAAAAGAAAAGGAGAAATGGACAACATTGTCTCAAAATAAAGAACAACAGGTAGAATAAAAAGAAAAGACGAGGTCGCGATCGCCAGCTGCTACCTCGACAACTCCAATGAAAACTCTGACAGCTGCTCAATATCCACTACCGGGTCCCGGTGTACCTAGATCTGCACACAAGGTGCAAGGGGTAACGTGAGTACACCAACTCAGAAGTAACGAACCCAAACTATGGGCAGAGAGGTAGTGACGAACTAAACCTCAATAATTAAATCATCAGCGTACAAAATTTAGGCATGTTAACAGTTTATCAGAAAATAACAACAAAATATACTAGATATACCTCCATATGTTCTACATGCCAACATGTCCCAGTGTGAAAATGCACATAGTGCTCACAACTCTCCCACAGAAGTTCATTCAGTACTATATATGGCTTTCAGGCCCAGGGAAGTAAACATCGGTGACCGTAGTCACTTCGTACTGAGGAAAAAGGTCAGTCCAGCCCCCACGGAGAAGATCCATCTCCGGAATACAATACTCGGACAATATCCACATCCAGGGAAGATCCATATCTCACATAAAATCAGCTTCGGACAAGATCCATGCCCAGGGAAGATCCATCCCTCGCATAACATCAGCTTCGGACAAGATCCATGCCCAGGGAAGATCCATTCCTCACATAACATCAGCTTCGGACAAGATCCACGCCCAGGGAAGAACCATCCCTCACATAACATCAGCTTCGGACAAGATTCATGCCTAGGGAAGATCCATCCCTCACATCAATGCGCTCACTGGGGGTGTAAAGACTCCGGAGGGGCCCTAGTGGCCCAAGCGCCATATCAAGCCAACGAAGGCATGATTTAATATCGTTGCGGTGTGCAATCCGATCTCATAACTGTCTTAATAACAGGCTCTCGTCCTAACTCAGTCATTACTCTTCCGTCTCACTCACATGGATCACAGATGCCTCCATCATCCCGACACAATGATAAGTATGCATATAATTAACAATACTGAGACTGCGATATGAAGTGGTATGCTATAACAGGACTGAGTATATGGAATCAGATAATCACAAAATGAGACAGTAATATACGACCACTCGGGTCTCAGCATTTTCGGCGTGAAGCCTAGCATTTATACTTAACATGATTTCTAACAGGTTCACAATTACCACATTAACAGAAACACATATATCATCAGGGAATAATCACTAAGCGGTACCATGGGATAATCCAGGCCACAAATACTCGGTGCACGCCCGTCACTTGGCATGTGCGTCACCTCAACAATAGTCATAAATCATTTAGCTCGGGGTTTTGAACCCTCAGAACCAAGTTTGGAAACGTTACTTACCTCAAAACCGGCTAAAATACTATTCTGCAGTGCCTTTGCCTCTAAATCCGGCCTCTAAGTGCTCCAAATCTACCAAGTTCAGATTTTATCATCAATTATGCTTAAGGAATGAATTCCAATTGAAAAGTACCAAATTTAGCTCAAAACCCGACCCCCGGGCCCGCGTCCTGAAACTCAGAAATTTTTATACAAAACTGTTCTTCATCATCTCACGAGTCCGTACATATAAAGACCACTAAAATCGGAGTTCGTTTGACCCCTCAAATCGACCCCTAAAGGTCTCAAAATCTAAAGCCCTAACTCCACCTTTTTCTCCTGATTTTCATGAATTAAACACTAATATTATGTTCCTTAATCACCTATAATCGAGTTTTAGGGTCCAAAATACTTACCTCAATGAAGAACACTAATTTCCCCTCTTCAAAATCGCCTCCAAGATCTTTTCCCATCCAAAAATGGTGTTAAAAGGTCCAATGGTCGCGGAGGGTTTGTGTAAATACTGCCCAGTACTTTATTCATCGCGATCGCGGGACCCACATCGCGATCGCGTAGCACAATTTCTCAGCTGCCCAAAAATATTCTCTGCGATCGCAAACTTTGCCACGCGATCGCGTAGCTCCAATTTGCAGCCCACTGCGATCGCACCCTATTCACGCGATCGCGATGACCAACTGCACCACTCACACGCTCCCTCATTTACACTACGCGACCGCAACATTCTCTACGCGATCGCACTGCTCAACCTGCTCAACCTCTGCGATCAAGAACACACTTATGCGATCGCAGAGAGAAAAATTATGCCCCTCTCAATTTGAACTACGCGATCGCGTCTCTCCTCACGCGATCGCATTGAAGGATTTTCTGCTGCACAAAAACAAGAAAACCAGCAATTCTCTAAGGCCCGAAAATGCCCGTTAACCACCCGAAATCAATCCCGAGCCCTTCGGGACCCCAACCAAAGTTACCAAAACATCATAATTGATTATTCAAACTTAGTTGCACTCTCGAAACACTAAAAATAACATCAAAACACCAAAATCACGCCGAATTCAAGCATAAGAACTTTGAAATTTCTAAAATCCTCCAACCATGCCGAAACTATCCAAAACAACTCCGATTGACCTGAAATTTTGCATACATATCCAAATAACATTACGAACATGTTCCAACTTCCGGAATTCCATTGCGACCCTGATAGCCTATTTTCCACTGCCGACCGAAAATCGCCAAAAATTAACTTTCGCCAATTCACTCCTAATTCTACACCGGATATCACAAAAATATTTCGAACACAGTCCTAAGTCCCAAATCACCTAACGAAGCTATCCAAGCCATACAATCCGCATTCCGAGGTTGTTTACCAATAAGTCAACCCTTAGTTGACTTTTCCCATTTTAAGGCTATTTTTAAGACTAAATGGCTAAATTCTCACCACAACCATTTCGATTCCGAGCCTACCAACTCTAACACATCAAGAACAGTATAACCAACCTATGACAAGTCAATAACAGTAATTTTTAATGCAAGATCTACGTAACGACCGACCGGGTCGTTACATTCTCCCCCACTTAAACATACGTTCGTCCTCGAACATGCCTAGAGTTGTTCCAAACACCACCAAAATTGTTGTGTAACCTACCATGCACATATTCGGAGGTGATCCCACGTCACTCTACCCCATATAGGTCTAATAGCACAACACAGTTGAAATTTCGAAATCCAATCTTGACCCATAAACCTTAGAACTACATTTTCACTTCTGAATCAATTTACAAGATCAAAATCCCACAACTATAAACTGAATAAGTCTGGGCATACTGTAACAAGCCATATACGCACCCCAAATGAAATCAAATAATACACCGCGTGACTCAAACACCCATAGTGATAACTCCTAATCACAATATCTGCTCAGAGCAACCCAATACCGGTACATAACCTCTTATGAAATGCCTCACTCTTACTCTTTCATATACTGCCGATGATGACAGAAACACGTAGAAACTAACAACCATTCGTCCGATCAGTCAGACATGAAGCTCCCCCTTCCCAAACAGGAATTATAGCAAATTTCTAAGCCGACTCCCGATATTTATCCTTCCAACTATGCTGTAGACAATTCTGACAATATTCATTCTAGGTCCAATGACCTCTTCTGACATGACACATCAATACAATTCGAAGCCATAACCTGTGCAACTCGTGCACTCAACAACAACATCCCAACGTAATCAAATTATATAAAAGACTCACACGAGAGGACTATCCTGCCATTAACAATTACCCTCACAACATCATGCTAAAAGCCTGGCACACATCGTAAAAATCAAAACACACGAATCCAATACCAAAGGTCATACCCCTACATAACTCTGCTACACTGAGTGATCCCAACGAAACGCTAGTCCACATGAAATACTTCAAGCCACCAGTAGATATCATTTACTTAGTCATTTGAAACTGCCAATGCCGCCTAAGAATTTTGTCCTTCCTTCCAGAACTGAACCGTGAATTCACACATGCAGATCTCGACTCTACACAACGTACCGCATACACCATGCCATCCTATGATAAATATGGAAACTTCATAACCCCTTCCGAGCCACAAGCAACTACGTACCCAACTAGCCAAGAACTTACATTTGATCCCATATAGAAGCAAAATCACTATACCTCTCATGCTCCTCACGCCAATAGAAAATACACATCTCTAACCGTGGTAGAAACCATCAGGAACTATTCGAATCCCACTTGTACAACACCCAACCGTCAGAACTGAATCCTTCTAACTCAACCACGCTACGTAGGTCCCCAACACCCAAGAGCATTGCTAGGAAACACATGTAGAAAACTCATTACCTCATAAACACCCAAAGAACTAACCATATCCCTTACCACACCAACACCCAAGGGAGTAACCCACAC
Source organism: Nicotiana knightiana (assembly GCA_005239525.1). Classification (NCBI taxonomy): domain Eukaryota; kingdom Viridiplantae; phylum Streptophyta; class Magnoliopsida; order Solanales; family Solanaceae; genus Nicotiana; species Nicotiana knightiana. The sequence continues at coordinate 56,529 of ML383200.1, read as the reverse complement.
CTCCTAGGCAACCAAGCAAACTCCTACTTTACGCACACTACTTCCTTTACAATTAACAACTCAATCATGCAATGAGACTCATATCCCCATAGAGTATAGTACAACCTGTATCCAGAATTTTTTTTCCATTACTCGAGTCGTTCTCAACTCCACTTCTGCAGGTCATAATTGATCCACCAGTATACCCCAAACTAAAACCAATATAGCATATCATCGGGAAACCAACTAATCATTAGCAGAATCCCCCACTTGGCTCAAAGCNCAGTGGGATTCAACTAAATCCTTCATAAGCTCATACATAACTCAAACCATTAAACATCCCAAATCATCTCCAACCTCGCATTCACCATTGCAATAGCCGTGTCAACTCCCACAAGTGATCTAAACTCAAATTGCAACATATATCAATTACTGGTAAAAGAGAACTTGCTGCAAAACAACATAAGAGGTCTTCCCATATAAACACATCTCACTCTGTAATCACACGCACCACATGGTCGTCTAGTCACCAAGTCTCGTCAATAAGGACACCAACAGACATATAAGTCCCCAATACATATGCTCACACAAATGAAATCTCGGCACTCAAGCAACATGCAAAAATCCAGCCTCAAGTCCTCCAGGCTGGCCCCAAACATGCTAAAATAACATCCCATTCATGGAAGTCACAAGCCATCAGTGCACGGCTGATACCGAGCGCTCACGTGCGCGTTTGAATACATGAAAGGAGTTCAAAGAATTACGCTTCAGGTTGAATCAATGGATTCTCACGACAAGAGTTCGAGAATGTGAGATTTTTCCTAAAGGTTCTGCAGCCTCTCAAAAATAATTACAGACGTCTCCGTACCGATCCGCAAGACTCTACTAAACCTGCTCATGACTGGTGAGACCTATTTAACCTAGCGCTCTGATACCATCTTGTCACGACCCAATTTCGGAGTCGTGATGGCACCTGTCGTGGAACCAGGCAAGCTGCCATTTTTAACTAAGCTAAATTCAGTTTCCAGTAAACATACTATTTTTAAATGAATTTATTGATAATACTAAGAGTCTGAATTTTAAAAACAATATTTGAAAATTTTAAAATTTCCAACCCCGGATCCGGTGTCACTCAGTCATGAGCTACTATAACAAAAAGCAAAAGAAAAGGAGAAATGGACAACATTGTCTCAAAATAAAGAACAACAAGTAGAATAAGAAAGAGAAGACGAGATCGCGATCGCCAGCTGCTACCTCGACAACTCCAATGAAAACTCTGACAGCTGCTCAATATCCACTACTGGGTCCCGGTGTACCTAGATATTCACACAAGGTACAGGGGGTAACGTGAGTACACCAACTCAGAAGTAACGAACCCAAACTATGGGCTGAGAGGTAGTGACAGACTAAACCTCAATAATTAAATCATCAGCGTACAAAATTTAGGCATGTTCATAGTTTATCAGAAAATAACAACAGAATATAATCGATATACCTCCATATGTTCTACATGCCAACATGTCCCAGTGTGAAAATGCACATAGTGCTCACAACTCTCCCACAAAAGTCCATTCAGTACTATATATGGCTCTCAGGCCCAGGGAAGTTCCATCCCGGAATATGCATAAACACCGGTGACCGTAGTCACTCCGCACTGAGGAAAAAGTCCAGTCCAACCCCCACGGAGAAGATCCATCTCCGGAATACAACACTCGGACAATATCCACATCCAGGGAAGATCCATCCCTCACATAACATCAGCTTCAGACAAAATTCATGCCTAGGGAAGATCCATCCCTCGCATAACATCAGCTTCGAACAAGATCCATGCCCAGGGAAGATCCATCCCTCACATAACATCAACTTTAGACAAGATCCATTCCCAGGGAAGATCCATCCCTCACATCAATACGCTCACTGGGGTGTAAAGACTCCGGAGGAGCCCTAGTGGCCCAAGCGCCATATCAAGCCAACAAAGGCATAATTTAATATCACTGCGGTGTGCAGTCCGATCTCATAACTGTCTCAATAACAGGATCTTAGCCTCACTCAGTCATTACTCTTCAGTCTCACTCACATGGATCACAGATGCCTCCATTAACCTGATACAATGGTAAGTATGCATATAATTAACAATACTGAGACTGAGATATGAAGTGGTATGCTATAACAGGACTGAGTATATGAATCAAATAATCACAAAATGAGACAGTAATATACGACCACTCGGGTCTCAGCATTTTCGGCGTGAAGCCTAGCATTTATACTTAACATGATTTCTAACAGGTTCACAATTACCACATTAACATAAGCACAAATATCATTAGGGAATAATCACTAAGCGGTGCCATGGGATAATCCAGTCCACAAATACTCGGTACACGCCCGCACGCCCGTCACCTGGCATGTGCGTCACCTCAACAATAGTCATAACTCATTTAGCTCGGTGTTTTGAACCCTTAGAACCAAGTTTGGAAACATTACTTACCTCAAAACCGGCTAAAATACTATTCTGCAGTGCCTTTGCCTCTAAATCCGGCCTCTAAGTGCTCCAAATCTACCAAGTTCAGATTTTTATCATCAATTATGCTTTAGGAATGAATTCCAATTGAAAAGTACCAAATTTAGCTCAAAACCCGTAATTAGTCAAAACCCGACCCCCGGGCCCGTGTCCTGAAACTCAGAGATTTTTATAAAAAACTGTTCTTCATCATCTCACGAGTCCGTACATATAAAGACCACTAAAAGCGGAGTTCGTTTGACCCCTCAAATCGACTCCTAAAGGTCTCAAAATCTAAAGCCCTAACTCCACATTTTTCTAGTGATTTTCATGAATTAAACACTGATATTATGTTCCTTAATCACCTATAATCGAGTTTTAGGGTCCAAAATACTTACCTCAACGAAGAACACTAATTTTCTCTCTTCAAAATCGCCTCCAAGCTTTTTTCCCGTCCAAAAATGGTGTTAAAAGGTCCAATGGTCGCGGAGGGTTTGTTTAAATACTGTCCAGTACTTTATTCATCGCGATCGCGGGACCCACATCGCGATCGCGAAGCACAATTTCTCAGCTGCCCAAAAATATTCTCTGCGATCGCAAACTTAGCCACGCGATCGCGGAGCTCCAATTTCCAGCCCACTGCGATCGCACCCCTATTCACGCGATTGCGATGACCAACTGCCCCACTTACGCGCCCCCTCATTTACACTACGCGACCGCAACATGCTCCACGCAATCGCACTGCTCAACCTGCTCAACCTTTGCGATCTCGAACACACTTATGCGATCGCAGAGAGCAAAATTATGCCCCTCTCAATTTGAACTACGCGATCGCGTCTCTCCTCACGCGATCACAGTGAAGGATTGCCTACTGCACAAAAACCAGAAAACCAGCAATTCTCTAAGGCCCGAAAATGCCCGTTAGCCCGTTAACCACCCGAAATCAATCCCGAGCCTCTCGGGACCCCAACCAAAGCTACCAACACATCATAATTGATTATTCAAACTTAGTTACACTCTCGAAACACTAAAAATAACATCAAAACACCAAAATCACGCCGGATTCATGCCTAAGAATTTTGAAATTTGTAAAATCCTCCAATGATGCCGAAACTATCCAAAACAACTCCGATTGACCTGAAATTTTGCAGAAATATCCAAATGACATTACGAACCTGTTCCAACTTCCGGAATTCCATTCCGAGCCTGATAGACTATTTTTCACTGCTGACAGGAAATCGTCAAAAACTAACTTTCGCCAATTCAAGCCTAATTCTACACCGGACATCACAAAAATATTCCGAACACACTCCTAAGTCCCAAATCACCTAACGAAGCTATCCGAGCCATAAAATTCGCATTCCGAGGTTGTTTACCAGTAAATCAACCCTCAGTTGACTTTTCCCATTTTAAGGCTATTTTTAAGACTAAATGGCTAAATTCTCACCACAACCATTTCGATTCCGAGCCTACCAACTCTAATACATCAAGAACAGTATAACCAAACTATGACAAGTCAAAGCAGTAATTTTTAATGCAAGTTCTACGTAACGACCGACTGGGTCGTTACAATAATTTAAATTAAAAAGGGAAAATCATAATTTTAAAAAATTAAAAAAAAAAAAAGAAGATAAATGTTTATAATTTAGAGGGTAAAATAGGTATTTGACAATCTAAAATTTGGAAAATCTGGTTGAGTGACCTTCTAAACGCTATTGACATAGTTAAGTAACTTTGTTGTTACAAAAGAAAGAAAAGTGATTTTAACAGATAATTTGAGATAATTGAGTGACCATTTGAGTAATGGACTATTTAATTCATGGGAAATCTTATGTGACATTCCCATTAGAAATACCAGTTAACATTATATACAATTAAAATATTTATTTTACCTTATATACATACTTTATGAATTCATTTCCATATATAATTATTGTATTCCAAAATAATATATTGTGTATTTTAAATTATAATATTATGGTATATTTAATTTGAATACTGGATTCTAAATTGGAATACTGCATGTTTGGTTTGAATACTGCATTGTAAATTAGAATATTATCGTATGTTTCGTTTGAATATCGCATTCCGAATTAGAAACTTGTGGAGTATTTAGTTTGAATACTGTATTCCAAATTAAAAATTTATGATGTACTTGGTTTGGATACCATATTCCAAATAGAAGGCTAAGTCAGTTTTCCACTATTATTAAATAAACTCTCTCTTCTCTCTCCTCGACACAGTCCCCCAACGGCTATCTACTAAGCGTTTTATCTACACGCGCCTCCAGATGGAGCCGCCGGGAGGCCCCCAGCTGGCGCGTCTGGAAGGAAATCAACATGATAAATACATTTCTTCTCAGGTTCAAGGATCAATTGCAGAAAAAACTTCATATGCAGAGAAGCTCACAACCTTTTATAGTACACCGACAACGGATCTTAAAATTGAAAAAAAGAAGGTGAAAGCTCGACACACAACACACAACGGTATGCCCGCTGTAATCTTTAAAGCTACTGATTACTATGGAATTATGGCTGAATCGTGTAAATTTACGATTGTGGGTCGATTTCTAAAGCCTCGCCCCCAAATCGATAGAATTAGGTCAAGGTTCAAAGAAATGGTTCTATTAAAGGGGTCAGTGAGAATTGGGGTATTTGATAATCACAATGTTTTCATTGATTTATTTAATGAAGAAGATTGGAAGTCGGTTTGGTTTAAGAGGGTTATAGACATTGAAGGTATGCAAATGTGGCTCCAAAAATGGTCGCCGGACTTTATGCCGGAGGTAGATTTACCAGTTGCGTCGGCGTGGGTGTTATTGCCGGGATTACCCTTCCATATGCACGATTGGTATTACGTCAAACAAATTCTTAATGCCGTCGGAACACCTCTAGCGATGGACGCTGCCACATTGGGTAGAATGAGGCCAAGCATGGCGAAAATTAGAGTCGAGGTCGATTTGCTAAAACCATTTCCTCAGAGTGTCTTCATTGGCCAGGAATATGAAGACTTCCCTCTCAAAGGTTATACCCAAAAATTGGAGTACGAAGGTGTCCCCAAATATTGTAAAAATTGTCGGAAAATTGGCCACTATATGGTGAATTGTACATTTTTGGAGAAGGAAAAGATAGAAACAGTGCAAGAGAAGGAGGAAGAAAATCAGAATTTCAGTGCAGGGGATACTCAGCTAGACAAGGAGCAAGATTGGAGCAGGGATAGATACAATAAGGCAGGACCTTCACAGCCAAAAACTCTGGGAATCAATCAGCAACAACAACAATTTCAGACAAATAAGGTGCAAGAAGAATCCAGTCACACTAATGTAATGGAAAGAAAGAAGAAGAAAAAGAAGAAGAAAACAAAGAATCTGCCAAAAAAGAAGAGTAAGGTACTGTTTAAATCAACCAGTAGAAAAAGCAAAGAGGAGAAGAAATCTGTTCTTGGGCTTCAAAATCTTACTAAACTATCTGTGGAAGATAGTTTTGAGTCCTACATTAAATATCATACCCAACCAAAGCCAAAAGGAGGACAACACCAGTGAAGTTCCAAGGATCAACAGAATGATACATAGTTGATAAACAGGGATCAGGAAAAAGATAACAACACTAATGACAATCAAAAAGACATAATTGAAGGCATAGTCAATCAGGAGACTAAGGAGAATTCCAGCTCTTCTACAGTTCCTATAGAGATAAGCAATTTACCTGGCCTTCAATTAGTAGTTGATCTATATGAAAATAGAGAAGAAAAGAACAGCCCCAGTCAAGAAGAGATAAGTTCGGGCAACAATCAAAGTGTCGAGAAATTGGAGAATCAACAGGAAGATAGTAGAACTGATCAAAATTCCATCACAAGTTTACAAGACCAACAGAAAATTTATAGAAGGGGAAGAAGTGAAACAAGAAAACACAGTAAGAAAGAAAGGAAGAGAACCAATATTCCAGAAAGAAGGAACCAAAATGACAACAACTTTCCTAATATTTTAGATGATTAGTGCTCTATTCTGGAATATAAGGGGAGTAAGATACAAAAAAGCCATTCACAGGCTGAAGAATCTCATCAATATAAACAAATCCCAGTATGTGGTAATTTTTGAACCTTTTATCTCTAAAGAAAAGCTAGAAGGTTATAGAAAATTCCTGGGGTTTCAAAACTGTTGCAGTAACAACGTAGGGAAAATTTGGTGTTTCTGGAACTCTTATAGTAACACCACAATCACCTCTATCAGTGAGCAACATATGACGATTCACTTTCAAAATACTTTCAATCAAAAAGGTATTTTCATTTATGCTGTCTATGCTAAATGTAATTCTAGATATAAGAAGGATCTGTGGCATGCTATGGAGAAAGATATCAATGGGATAGATGCTCCCTAGTGTGTAGGAGGGGATTTTAACATAATCATGGACCCCTCTGAAAAACTAGGAGGTAATCCGCATAGAATGTATAGAAGTCTAGATTTCCATTCTTGTATTAATTCATGTGGTCTCACTGATATAGGGTTTAGTGGTTCTAATTATACATGGCGCAATAACAGAAGACCTGGGAAGAGGATCTGGAAAAGACTGGACAAAATTTTTGTGAATGATCTCAAGGACCAGCTATTTCAAAGATCTTCTGTTAGACATTTGGCTAGGACTGGGTCAGACCACAGACCTCTCCTTATGAAGAAATTTTGCTCAAATAATCATCTTATCTCCTATTTCAGATTTCTTAATTGCTGGATTGAAATAGATGGCTTTTTTGAAGTTGTTAGGGAGTTCTGGAATACTGAAGTGTTGGGGAATTCTAAGTGGATCTTGCAGAGTAAGCTTAAAGTTCTTAGTAAGAGACTTTCTCAGTGGTCAAGGAATGAGGCTGGAGATATTAATGAAGATGTTTCAAAGTGGGAAGAGAACATGCATGAGTTAGAGGATATTGATATAGTATACAACACTGAGAAGAGTAGAGAAGAAGTTAATAGAGCCCATGCTCAGTATGTCAAATGGCTTAGCTTACAAGAGTCAATGCTCAAGAAAAAATCTCAAGTTAAATGGTTTGAAGAAGGTGATAAGAATACTAATTATTTTTATTCCAACCTGAGAGAAAAGAGAAGAAGGCAACAGGTAAACCGTATCAAAAACAACAAAGGAAAGTGGATTAAGGGTGATGATAGAATATCCAAAAGTGCTGTGAGACATTTCCAAAATATTTTTAACCTCCCTCCTCCCACTATTAACAATGCTATTCTAGACTGTATTCCATGTTGTGTTACAAGTGAGGAAAACAGCATGCTTATCAAGGTGCTAGATGAAGTTGAAGTAAAGGAGGCAGTGTTCAGCTTAAGTCCTCAAAGCACAGCAGGCCCAGATGGCTTCAATGGTACATTATTTCAAAGCTGCTGGAACATTATTCAAAAGGAGGTAAATGCATTTGTGTCAGATTTTTTCAAGGGAAAAGGTTTGGCAAAATTCTTCACTCATACTTGTTTAGCTCTAATTCCAAAAATTGATAATCCCTCTACTTTCTCAGATTTTAAACCCATTAGTTTATCTAATTTTGCTAACAAGATTATCTCCAAAATCTTATCTCTTAGAGCTAATCATTTATTGTATAAAATAATTTTCTTGAATCAAAATGGTTTTGTTAAGGACAAACTCATCTCTGAGAACGTATTGCTAGCCCAAGAAATTATTCATAATATAACTCAAAAGAATTATGGGGGTAATGTAGTGATTAAATTAGATATGGCTAAAGCTTATGATAGAATGAATTGGGATTTCTTGTATGTTGTGCTTAGAAAATTTGGTTTCTCTGATAATTTGACTGATTTGTTTCACAAACTCATTTCAAATGTGTGGTATTCTGTAATCATCAATGGAAAGAGACATGACTTTTTCTCATCCTCTCAAGGGCTTAAGCAGGGAGACCCCCTATCCTCCACCCTTTTTATCATTGCTGCTGAAGTTTTAACAAGATCTTTAAATTCTCTGCACAGGCATCCTGATTTTACTCCTTTTTCAATGTCTCAGAATGTCCCTAAAATTAATCACCTAGCATATACTGATGACACCATTATTTTCAGTAGTGGTAGCTCTAAATATATGAGAATGGTCATGGAAATGGTAGATAATTATGAGAGAAGTTCAGGTCAGTTGGTGAATAGGGATAAAAACTATTTCTTAACTACCCCTAACACTTCTGCCTCTAGAATAAACAGGATAAGAAAATGCTCAGGATTCATGGATAAAATTTTTTCTTTTACTTATCTTGGTTGTCCTCTGTACGTGGGTAGGAAGAAAGTTTCTTTTTATGATAACATGATCAGTAAAATTGTCAAAAGGCTTAATGGATGGCAATGTAAAATGCTTTCTTATGGGGGTAAGGTTACTCTTATCAAGAGTGTCCTCCAATCCATACCTGTATACACCTTATCGGCCATGTCTCCTCCTAAGGGAGTTTTTAAGCTTATTCAAAAATATTTTGCTAATTTCTTTTGGGGCTCTTCTGAGGATCAAAAAAGATATCACTGGAGCTCTTGGGATCATCTTGCCCGTCCGTTTGAGGAAAGTGGCATTGGTATTAGAAAATTGGAAGATATTAGTGATATGCTAGCTATGAAAAGATGGTGGCGGATTAGATCCACATCATCTATCTGGGCTACATTCATCAGGAGTAAATATTGTGTAAGATCCCACTGTGTCTCTAAAAATATTTCTCCAGGTAATTCCCATGACTGGAGCCATGTTCTTAAAATGAGAGATATTGCAGAAAATCACTTTGTTTGGCAGGTTAATTCAGGATCAAGCAATTTTTAGTGGGATAACTGGTCCCTTCAGGGCTCTTTGGCAAGACACCTCCCTGAACATCCAAAGAACAACAAACTTCTGGTAAAGGAGTTCATTTCTGAAGACCATTGGAATATAGACAAACTGAAAGAGCTCCTACCAGATCACCTGGTGCATCAAATCCAAACTATTCCAATTGGTTTTCAGAACAGGCATGATAAAATCTTTTGGGCTCCTTCGGAAAATGGTAAGTTTTCAAACAAAAGCGCTTGAAATTTGGTAAGACATTCTAATCCGAAAGATCAATTCTTAGAAAATATTTGGAATAATGCTATACCCTTTAAAATGTCTTTTTTGGTGTGGAGATTATGGCATAAAAAGCTCCCCTTTGATGATTTCATCACTAAATTTGGTAGGCAAATAGTTTCTAGATATAACTGCTGCTTTAATCCAAAATCAAATAATATTTCTCATATTTTTGTGGATAGCCAAAGTGCTAGTTACATTTGGAACCTATTCGGAAATGCCCTTGGAATTCGCCACCATCCTTACACTATTAGATACATCATTAATCAGTGGTGGACCTCTAAATCTTCTAATGAAGTGCATAGAACTGTTTTGAATATAAATCCTACTATTATCTGTTGGTTTCTTTGGAAAGAATTTTGTTCTTGCAGGTATGGCGATCAAAATTTTTTAACAGATATAGACTTCAACAACAGGTTACTTGAACTATAGAGACGGTAATCAACAAAGCTTATCCAAATAGTGGTCTAAAGCTGCCTTGGAGCTCCTTATGTGATATTCTTATGAGAATACGCCCTGGGAATAAAAGTATTGTGGGTCGATGGCTCAAGCCAGAAAGGAATAGGGTTAAAATTAACACTGATGAGAGCTTCACTCAAAGGGAGGGTAAGGCAGGTATAAGAGGTGCGATCAGGGATGAAGAGGGTAATATTATCATGGCATTTTCAATACCTGTGACTTCCCAGAATCACAATATTGCTGAAGCGCAGGAAGCTCTTTTTGGTGTCAACTGGTGCCCACAAAATGGTTACAATCAATCGATCCTTGAGATGGACTCTCTGTATATTACATAGTTACTCCAAAAGGAAGGTGATACTAGTTACAATCTCAGCCATATTGCGGATAAAATCAAAAACATAAGGAGCATGATTAGTATTCAGATCAAGCATTGTTATCGAGAAGCAAATCAGTTGGCGGACTGCTTAGCAAAAGAAGCACGGGATTCACAACATTTTTCTGTTTATCATTCGGCCCAGCAGCTCTCTAGAAAAGCAAAAGCTATATATATCCTTGATAAACAACAAGTCCCTAGTATACGAAACAAGTATGATAAGGCGAAGTTTTTTGTTAGTTAGAATCTTGGCTGAGGAGGCGATCACTGTTAATTAGCGCCGATCCCTCCTGTTTTTTGAAGGGTTTCCTCTATCCTTGTGTTGTATATTCATACTCTTATTTTGTCTAATACAACACCCCCAGATGTACTGGAAAGATTTATTAAAAAAAAAACACTAGGCTAAGGGGTATTGTGGATGATTTCAACAGCAATACACCAGATGCCAAATTCATCTATTCCAAATTAGAATAATGTAATATATTTTATTTGAATACTTTATTCCAAATTAGAATATTGTAGTATATTTGTTAAAAAATATTGTATTTCAAATTATAATATTATGATATGTTTGTTTTGAATATTGTATTCTTTATTAGAATAATATGATATGTTTGGTTTCGATACTGTATTTCAAATTAGAATATTGTAATATATTTAGTTTAAATATTGTATTCTTAATTAGAATAATGTGGTATATTCGGTTTGGATTGATGTATTCCAAACTAAGATGTTATGGTATGTTTCCAAAATACTTTTGAAATATTTGATGTAATTTTAAAATTTAGATATGTCTTGACAATGAGTCCTTAATGACAAATGGGTATACTATGAAACTTTTCCTTAATTCATTAAAGTGAAAATATTACAAGTATAAATTGAGATCCTTCCTAGAAGGAAAATAAAATAAAAATTACTGACAGCCTTTATTTTTTTTCTATGAGCACACAAATGCACAAACATCCTGTGAGACTCATTAAAAAAAATTCATAAAAGCACCTCAAACTCTATTTGTTTAGGTAGTGAGATACTTCCTAGAATATGTTTATTATTTCTTGTTTAAGATTATTTCCCTTAAGGTACACGTGACTTTCTTTAATTTTCATAGTAGATTTTTTCCCCCAATATTCTTCAATATAAAGAAAATCGTTTTTACTTTATTTCTCTTGAACGAGCAGTGATCGTTAGGTCATAGGAGCATTTGTTGTGATTTACAGGTTACAAGGAGCAGCAACAACAACAACAAACCCCCCGCTCAATCTCATATTACTAGTATTACGAGTGACATAGCACGTAATAAAGAATCAGGAGTAAAAAAATACAAGAATAATACTAGTACTATTGGTAAACCTAGGAAAACTCACAACTATCTGTCAACCTATCACCTTAATCCTTGACCTCCATACCGTTCTATCGCGAGTCATGTTCTCGGTAAGGTGGATCAATGGCATGTCCTGCCTAATCACCTCTCCCCAATACTTTTTTGGTCTACCCTTGCCTTTCTGCAAGCTTCTCATGGTCAATCTCTCACACTTCCTGACCGGGGCATTTATGTCTCTGCTCTTCACATGCCCAAACCATTGCAGCCTCGTTTCTCGCAACTTATCTTCCACATAGGCCATTCTCACTTTGTCCCTAATAACTTTATTCCTAATCTTGTCTACAAGCAATTTATGTATAAACTATATATATAGACCTTCTTTATTATGTCAAAAAAACATTTAGATTCAATTTTCATGTTGCAGCAAATTAAAAAGTTAACATTCTTAAAAAAAATAAAATTGAAATGTTTGTTCTTTAATTATCTGAAAGATCAAAGGTATTTGAATTAATTTTTTCCAAACCATGAAATAATAAGAAAGAAATTATGTTTATAATATTGCAAAAGACTTCCAAATAAAACACACGTTAACTTGAATCGCGTGCATTTAAAATATTTTTTTACTAAGATCAATATAATTTTATGTAACTTAAGAGCAATAGCATGATAAACCTTAGTGATCCTCATAAAGGAAGAAGAAATATTAAAAAGAGCGCAATACCAACGATTAATGAGATACATAACACCTGGCATCTTTCACTATTAAAAAATAATAAATTTGCAACTGAATAATTCCGACCGATTTAATTCAATCGTAATTTTCAACTGATTCGGTCAAAAATTTTATTAAAAGTACATGTTAATTTATTTTTTTAATTTTTAGCTCAAAATTACGACTAATTCAGTCGCTCAATTACTCAGAAAATACAGCGAAAATATTTTTATGGTTTGTGACTGAATCAGTTGCAAAAAATAAAATTAAATATTTCCACCGATTTGGCCGGAATCTGTAATAAAAACGAAGTCTGTCGCAAATATATTGCGACCACGTATTTTCTGACTGACACTTTTCACCCGGAAATTCGTCGAAAAAAACACGATTTCCATCCGATTTGACGGTCACAAATTTATTATTTTTTAGTAGTGTTTAAAACTACAGGTTTCCTGTACCCCATAAAAGAAGTTAAAAGAAAAAAAAACTACTACATTAAGATAAGGTAAGTCTTAAAAATTTGTTACTACTTCACTATTCTGTAATTCTATTTATTTTTACTAACAAATTTCTCTTAACAAGCCACTCGTGGCTCTATGTTAAGTTAAACCACAGGGCTCAAAGGAAAAAAAAAGAAGAAGAAGAAGAAGAATTAAGAGAAACGAAAATTAAGCATGGCTTCTGGACATGCTCTTGAGAAATGTTGAACTTTTTGTGAGTTCCTTGAGTGGTTTTTCTGTAAACCTAATTAGGTTATAAGTGAAAGCACCAACTATAGTACCCAATATTGGCCCAACTATGTAAACCCAAAGCCCTCTGTACTCATGCATCACAATTGCTGGCCCAATACTCCTTGCTGGGTTCATTGATGCTCCTGATACTGGCCTGCAATTTTTTCAAAGTTGGGCCCTTAGAATGCCTTAATGAGAGAAAGGAGAATTAACCTAAATAGCCGCTTATTTAATCGCTTAAACTAGAAGTAGCCGGTAGATGTATAATATATGTATTATCCTTGTGTAATATATGTATAACCAGTGTTTTAAAAAGCGTTTTTGGGGCGAACCCCGAGGCGAGCCCTGGGGCGAGGCGCACCAGAAACACCCCAAGGCGATGGTGTGGGGCGAATCAAGAGGCGTACGCCGGACGTTCTTTGAGGCGCGTTTTATTAGTTAGGCATAAGCCCCAGAGGCTTTTTAAAATTATAACAAAGTTTGTTGAATAAGTCCTTCATATAATACCCATATTCTCAAAATTCAGCATGGTAATTACTCAAAAGTTTTAAAAAGGAACTGAAATGTATTAAATTTAAAAGTCAAGACCTTTTCTACTGATAGAAGCCCTAATTCACGGTCTTTCTCAATTCTTTATCTTTTCCGCTAGTCTGCTAATATCTCCCAAAAATAACGAATGTTTGATTTGCTTTTTACAAATACAAAGAGAACTCGATTCTCCTTCATAGCAGCAAGTTCAAAGTTCAAATTGCAGGTTAGTCATCCTTTTTGTTCCTCCATGTAGAAAATATTTTTCTTTTTGACTGAAGTTACTTGTGCTTCTAAGTAGCGTATAATAGATTGTCTTGACTAGATTTTTGTGGGGATGGCACACACACACACACACACACACACACACACACACACATATATATATATATTCCCCCCCCCCACATATTTATAGTTTTTTTCAATTTTTATGCAAGTTTACATGTTTATAAATATTCATTGTAATTATATTATTTTATAAAATATTAAAAATTAAATACCTATGGGGCTTACGCCCCATGCCTCCGGGCTTATGCCTCGCTGAGGCATATGTAAAACGCCTTGCCTTACGTCCACGATTTTTAAACACTATGTATAACCATATATGATTAGTGTATAATCCATGTGTTTCGGCTAAGAACAATAGACAATGATTTCAGCCGACTAGTTGAATAAAGATCCATGGAAGAAGAATTAACCTAAATATCCATCATCCAAAAAAGTAGCCGGCAGATGTATATATATATATATATATATATATATATATATATATATATATATATATATATATGTGTGTGTGTGTGTGTGTGTGTGTGTTGTCGTATATAGTATATAATCTATCTATACCAACTATGAACAATAAATGACCGAGCGACTAACTGTATAACTTCGTCCTACTTTATGGGGAACGATTTGCAACAAGCCAGTTGTATTTTGTTAGCTGCCATGGAAATGAGATCTAAGCTAAGAAGGAGAAGAAGAGGAATCTAGAAGAGCGGGAATCAGAGAGAAGCTCAATATATTTCTTGATGAAGAAGCAGAACAACTGTACAAGTGGCCACTATTTATAACAAACTAAATAACCTCCTCAACTAACTACTAACTAACTCACTAACTATGGTTTAACATTACTCTATAATTAAACTATAGTTAACTATGCTGATTAACACTCCTCATCAAGCTGATGGTTGATACAGATTCTTCAACCCCAGCTTGTTCAGCAGATGCACATGTTGAGCTCTTCCTAACCCTTTAGTAAGTATATCTGCTAGTTGAGCTTCAATGTTAACATACTCAGTCTTCAGCAGACCTTGACTTAGCTTTTCCCTCACAAAGTGGCAATCTATATCGATGTGTTTTGTCCTTTCATGGAAGATTGGATTTGCTGCAATTTGAATTGCAGCTCTGCTGTCACACGCTAGAGTTATAGGAAGCTCAATTTTAACACCAAGTTCACTGAACAATCCTGCTAGCCAGGTAACTTTTGCTGCACATGAAGCCATGCTTCTAAACTCAATTTTAACATCAATGCACTTCCAAACTTTACCAAGTACCCTGTGACTGGTCTTCTAGTTTGTATACATGCCCCCCCCAATATGAGTCACAAAAGGCACTTAGCTGATTTGAAGGCTCTGCAGGCAAGAACAGCCCCAAGCCAGGAGCCTCTTTTATGTATCTAACAACTCTCAGTGCTTCTTCCATGTGAGACCTTTTAGGACAATGCATATACTGACTAAGAACCCAAACCACAAATGCAATAACCTTCCAATGATTCTTTGGTAAGCACCAGGATTATCAAGACTCTCATCTGTCTGGATGTTGTCACTCTTGAAGTAATTATCATACTCTATTGAAGTTAGCTTCTGATTCAGTTCTAGTGGTGTTTCATCTGGCTTTGCACCACTCAATCCAGACTCATAAATCAACTCTAAGGCATATTTTCTTGGGCACATAAGAATTCCTCTTTTGAACCTTGAAAACTGAATCCTAAGATGAATTTGAGCTCTCCTAGATCCTTCATTTTGAACTTCTTCATAAGGTCTGATCTAGTACTGCATAGCAGTTGTTGATTGATCCCAGTAATCAGAAGATCATCAACATAAACCACTATGGAAACTATATCATCTCCAGCTTTCTTTGTGAACAAAGAGTAACCATAGTGACTTTGTTGAAAACCCATGTTGAGCAGGGCTTCTGTCAACTTCATGTTCCACTGTCTAGGTGCCTGCTTAAGTCCATAAAGAGAGTTAGGTAGTTTGCAAACCTTCATCTTAGTCTCCCCCTGTCTAGCGAACCCCTCAGGCAAATGCATATAGACTTCCTCAGTGATATCTCCATTTAGAAAGGCATGGTGGACATCCATTTGAAAGATCAACCACTGTCTTGAAGCAGCTAAGGCAATAATAGATCCAACAGTCACAATTTTGGCCACAGGAGAAAAAGTCTCTCCATAATCCAATCATTCCTTCTGGCTGTAGCCTTTAGCTACTAGCCTAGCTTTGAATCTTTCTACTTCATCAGAGGCTTTGTAGTTAATTCTGTTAACCCATATGCAACCAATGGGAGTCTTCTCAGGTGTCAAGTCAACAATACTCCAAGTGTGGTTATCTTCATGTGCTGCAATCTCCAACTTCATTGCTGCTGTCCACTTGGGATCAGCTGCAGCTTCTTTGAAGGAAGTTGGTTCTGAGAGAGCTGAATAGGCTGCAAGGACCTACTTATATGATGGAGAAATAGAAGAATAGTCCACATAGGAAGATATAGGATAAGTACATGTAGAGCCTTTGGAGGTAGTGACATAGTCCTACAGCCACAGAGGTGGCTTGCTGGTCTAGAAGATCTTCTGTGTTTAGCAGGAGGCTCATCATGTTGTTGAGAAAGCACAAGTGCATTTTGAGTAACATCAGGCAAGTGATCAACAACAGAAGGGATCATAGAAACAACTTCTTCTGAGCTTGTTGTAGAATGAGGAACTCTTTGAGAGGAGTCTGCAAGCAACTGAGTTGAACTGGTGTCAATAGACACCTCTGCTGCTGGTGGTGCAGAAGATGAGGGAGTAATATTGCTCAGAGTAGATGAGAGCAAGTCTAGGATAGGAAATACAGGACTTCCAGTTGATGTGGCATGCTTAAAACGAAAGATATCCTCTTGAAACACAACATTCCTGTTGACAATGATTGTTTTTGAATGTAGAGTATATAATAAATAACCCTTCTGAGTGGAAGAATAACCTAGAAATACAACAGGTACTGCTCTGAGTGAGAATTTTTCCAGCACTTGAGGACAAGTTGCATAGCACAAACAGCCAAAGACTTTGAGATGAGATAATGAAGGAGGGTGAAAATATAGCATCTCAAATGGTAATTTGTATCCAACAACTTTAGAAGGCAGTTGATTGAGTCGATGTACTGCAGTAGCAACACATTCTCCCCAAAATCTTAAAGGAACATCAGCTTGAAATCTGAGTGATCTAGCTATTTCCAAGATGGTTCTGTGTTTTCTTTCTGCCACCCCCTTATGTTGGGGTGTATAGAAACATGTAATTTGATGGAAAATACCAAGATTAGACAGCAAACTATTAAATTCAGTACTAAAAGTTCACTTCCATTATCAGTTCTTAGAAACTTTACAGTAGCAGAGAATACATTTTTACTTGACTAAGAAAGTCTCTTAGAACTACAATAGCATCTGACTTAGACTGTAACAGAAAAATCCAAGTATACCTTGTGTGGTCATCAACTAAGGTAACAAAATATATCTTACCATCTGTGTGGGCACTCTATAAGGTCCCCATATATCACAGTGAATTAGTTCAAAGGCTGGTTTTGTAGTTGTACTGCTTAGCTGAAAAGGAAGCTTGGTTTGCTTTTCTACTGGACACACCGAGCAGTGTTGGGAATCAACTGTTGTAAGTTTGCTTAGCTCTTCTAATCTCTTTATTAAATCCAAAGGGGAATGTCCTAACCTTCTATGCCACAAAGTACTAGAACAGGAGTGCATGAAGAAACTGACATAGAGTTTATTGTATTAGTACACTTATTTGTTGCCTGACACAGATCTTGTTTTGGAATACCTCCTTGCATAATGTATAGTCCATGTTCTTCTCTACCAATCCCCTTCACCTGACCACTGAAGAGGTCCTGAAAATTACAAAAGTCAGGGAAGAATCCCACCATACACTTTAGCTCCTTAGTGAGTTTTGAGATTGACAGTAAGTTGAACTTAAAGTCATGAATGTACATAACATTAGAGATCTCCTGATTACTTAATACAGAAGTGCAAACTGTGTGAGACACTGATACAACATTTCCAGTAGGCAAATGTACTTTGTTTGCTTCTGTATTTGGAAGTGGTCTATGAGTGTGTAACATCTCTAAACTTTAAGTCATGTGATTTAAAGCCCCAATGTCAACTATCCATTTACTATTGACACATTGAGACATAAAATCATTCACTTGGTTTAGAATACCTGTTGCAACAACTTTGTTGGATAGGTCTGATCCCTCTGAACTCCCTCTAGAAAGTAGCTGAACAATTTGCTAGTATTGTTCAGGAGTAAGATAGGGGCTGGATGTGGCATATGATGGAAAGAATTAGGTTGGCTCATTTGTTGTGTAATACTTGAACTAGATGATACATTGACAGTAGAAGTCATTTTGGTATTCATATTGCATCTCTCTGCACCTGAAACCTCTACACTTCCTACATAATTGGCATACTATCTGTACTAATTCCTTTTCTTTTGGCTTTGAATCAGTAGGATATCCAACCAATTTGTAACAATTTTCTTTTGTATGTCCCTTATAGTGACAATACTCACACTAAACTTTACTCTTTTTAGACCTATAGTTTCCAGTATTGTTCACACTCTTATTGCCATACATGGAAGTACTTTCTAAGGCTTCAGTGACTTGAGCAACTTTTGTTATGCTTGTAAGATTCCTTTGACTCTCCTGATCTACTAACAAAGAGTAGGTTTTTTTTATACTTGGAAAAGGAGACATCATCATGATCTGGCTCCTTGATTGAGAATAGGACTCATTCAACCCAGTGAGGAATTGAAGAAGTCTTTGATACTCGAAGTGTTGAGCATACTGTTTGGATTCAGGGCAAGGACAACCAGGACAAGGCATGAGAGCATCAAACTCATCCCACACTCTCTAAGCCTTGAGAAATAGTCAGTTACAGTCATAGCTCCTTGGGTCAGTGTATAAACTTCTCTATGCAAATAGAGTATTCTCGAGCCATTTACTTTATCAAACCTCTCTTTCAAATCCTCCCAAACTCTATGAGCACTAGACGCATACAATACGCTACTCAGCAATCCTGGTCTCACAACATTCATTATCCACAAGAGAAATATTGCATTAAATTTCTCCCACAGATCATGAAGCTCAGGTTCAAATTTAGACTTAGGAAATCTCCCATCGACAAAATCTAGTTTACTTTTACCTAGCAAGCCAATTCTCATTGCATGACTCCACAAGGCGTAATTGTCTGATCCAGTAAGTTGAAGAGAAATCAGAGAGCTACCTGGTGTGTCTGTTGGTTGCAGGTACAAAGGATGATTGCAATCAATGGTAGGAAAAGTAGCGGTTCCAGCAGTAAAATTGCCAGTAGTTGAGGTCGCGCCTATGTGTTCATCTTCATTCGCCATTGTTGACGGAGAAACAAATTCAAAGTAAAAGGCTTACAAACCTTAGCTTCAACCAAATGATACTCTAGCTCAATTCAACTCTCAATTGCAGAATTGAAGTAACAGAGAAGATTGATTTGCTCGCAATTCGCTTAGATTTCAACCGGTGGCTCTGATACCATGTTAGCTGCCATGAATGGGATCTAAACTAAGAAGGAGAAGAAGAAGAATCTAGAAGAGAGGGAATCAGATAGAAGCTCGATATATTTCTTGATGAAGAAGCAGAACAACTATACAAGTGGCCACTATTTATAACAAACTAAATAACCTCCTCAACTAACTACTAACTAACTCACTAGCTATGGTTTAGCATTACATTATAATTAAACTATGGTTAACTATGTTGACTAACATATTTTTCCGCACATTTCGAGAAGGTCCAAAAAAGGTGAATCACTATCGGCTTATTCTTTATCTTTTTTTGTTTTACCTATCCGGTATCTGAAATCCTCCTATACCGACTAACATTGATTCCCGTTGCATAAAGAACGTAAAGGGACGTGCTCCCTTTATGAGTTTCTATAACCTCAATATCGAATCTCAGACCTCTAATTATGGATGTATGATCTCATTTATCTTACCGCACTCCTCAGTAATTGTTGCTTGTTGGCTTATAAATGAATGTTTTGGGAAGGTTAAAGATGGATGTTACCTTTAATTGCGCACAACTATAGTTTTACTTAAAATACTTTTCTTTCTTCAAATTATAAGTTGAAAATGTTTATGGGTCAGCTTTACTGCTTTCAAATAAATGAATAATCTATTACTTTCCATGCTTTACTTTTTCTATAGTGAAAGAAAGAGAAATACAAGGAAAAATAAATAAGTGAAATTACCCTGCAACCAGAACATTTAAGAGTATTGTCATTCCAATAGCAATTCCTGCAAGCTCTCCAATCTGTTTATAAAATGTCAAAAAAGAAAATGTATTCTCAACCTTAGTTAATTGAGGCAAACTATATAAATTTGAGGAAAAGAAGTAACTCAAAAATTACTCACTGATCTATTGTCAGTGGCAACACCAGAAATGACAAACATTAAGAGGTAAGAGATGATGAATTCAAGAACCAAAGATTGAACATTTGATCCCACTGGAGCTGTTCCAAAAAATGCCTCAGATTTCAAATCAAGCAACAAATACAAAGTTCCACTTCCCAGAATTGCCCCAACCAACTGCGCCAATATGTATAATGGCACCTTCATAGACACAACAAACCAAATTTAATTTCGACAAAAAAGTACAGACATTCAAGTACGATAACAACAACATCTATGCCTTAGTCACGAGTCAGCTATGATTTACTATATGAATCATTAGTATACATTATGTTCCATTTGACACATCACATTCCAATACACACGGTACGAAATTGTAATCTTCTATACCTTAGTCTCGAGTCAGCTGGGGTCGGATATATGAATCAGTATACATTATGTTCCATTTGACACGTCAAGATCTAATACACTCGGTACGAAATTAATCATCTATGCCTTAGTCTCGAGTCAGCTGAGGTCTGGTATATGAGTCATTAGTATACATTATGTTCCATTTGACACGTCAGGTTTCAATACACTCGGTACGAAATTATAATAATCTATGGCTTTGTCACGAGTCAGTTGGGGTATGCTGTATGAATCATTAATATACATTATGTTCCATTTGACACGTCAGGTTCCAATACACTCGGTACAATATGGTAATCATCTATGCCTCAGTATCGAGTCAACTGGAGTTTGTTATATGAATTATTAATATACATTATGTTCCATTTGACACGTCACATTTCAATACACATGGTATGAAATCGTAATCATCTGTGCCTTAGTCTCAAGTTAGTTGGGGTCTGCTATATGAATCATTAGTATACATTATGTTCCATTTGACACGTCAGGTTCCAATACACTCGGTATGAAATTATAATCATCTATGGCTTAGTCTCGAGTCAGTTGGGGTCTGCTATATGAATCATTAGTATACATTATGTTCCATTTGACACGTCAGGTTCCAATACACTCGGTATGAAATTATAATCATCTATGGCTTAGTCTCGAGTCAGTTGGGGTCTGCTATATGAATCATTAGTCATATATTATGTTCCATTTGACACGTCAGGTTCCAATACACTCAGAAAAAAATTGTAATCATCTATGTCTCAGTCTCGAGTCAGCTGGAGTTTCCTATAGAATCATTAATATACATTATGTTCCATTTGACACGTCACATTTCAATACAGATGGTATGAAATCGTAATCATTTATGCCTTAGTCTCGAATAAGTTGAGGTCTGCTATATGAATCATTAGTATACATTATGTTCCATTTGACACGTTAGGTTCCAATACACTCGGTACAAAATTATAATCATCTATGACTTAGTCTCGAGTCAGTTAGGGTCTGGTATATGAATCATTACTAATATATTATGTTCCATTTGACACGTCAAGTTCTAGTACACTCGGTACGAAATTATAATCATCTATGTCTCAGTCTCGAGTCAGTTGGATTTTGCTATATGAATCATTAATATACATTATGTTCCACTTGACACATCACATTCCAATACACATGGTATGAACTCGTAATCATCTATGCCTTAGTCTCAAATCAGCTGGGGTCTGCTATATGAATCATTAGTATACATTATGTTCCATTTGACACGTCAGGTTCCAATACACTCAGTACGAAATTATTATCATTTATGGCTTAGTCTCGAGTCAGTTGGGGTCTGTTATATGAACCATTAGTAATACAATGTGTTCCATTTGACACGTCAGGTTCTAATACACTCGGTACGAAACTGTAATCATCTATGTCTCACTCTCGAGTTAGCTAGAGTTTGCTATATGAATCATGAATATGCATTATGTTCCATTTGACACGTCACATCACAATACACGTGGTATGAAATCGTAATCATCTATGCCTTAGTCTCGAATCAGCTGAGGTCTGCTATATGAATCATTAGTATACATTATGTTCCATTTGACATGTCAGGTTCCAATACACTCGGTACGAAATTATAACCATCTATGGCTTAGTCTCGAGTTAGTTGGGGTCTGTTATATGAACCATTAGTAATACATTATGTTCCATTTGACATGTCAGGTTCCAATACACTCGGTACGAAATTATAACCATCTATGGCTTAGTCTCGAGTTAGTTGGGGTCTGCTATATGAACCATTAGTAATACATTATGTTCCATTTGACACGTCAGGTTCCAATACACTCGGTACGAAATTGTAATCATCTATTTTCTCAGTCTCGAGTCAGCTGGAGTTTGCTATATGAATCATTAATATGCATTATGTCCTATTTGACACGTCACATCACAATACACATGGTATGATATCATAATCATATATGCCTTAGTCTCGAATCAGCGGGGGACTGCTATATGAATCATTAGTATACATTATGTTCCATTTGACATGTCAGGTTCCAATACACTCGGTACGAAATTATAATCATCTATGGCTTAGTCTCGAGTCAGTTGGGGTCTATATGAACCATTAGTAATACAGTATGTTCCATTTGACACGTCAGGTTCCAGTACACTCGGTACGAAATTGTAATCATCTATCTCAGTCTCGAGTCAGCTGGAGTTTGCTATATGAATCATTAATATACATTATATTCCAGTTGACATGTCACATCCAATACACATGGTATGAAATCGTAATCATCTATTACTTAGTCTTGAATTAACTGAGGTCTGTTATATGAATCATTAGTATATAACATGGTCCATTTGACACGTCACATTCCAATACACGCGATACGAAACTGTAATCATATATTTATTAGTCTCCAGTCAGTTGAGGTTTTGTAATAATCTATGCAGAGTCAGTTGAGGTTTTGTAATAATGTATGCCTTAGTATCGAGTCAGCTAGGATTTGCTATATGAATCTTCCATTTGACACGTCACATTCCAATACACACGGCATAAAATAGTAATTCATAATGATTTTAATTCTCTTAGTAAAATTGGGTATAAAAGGGAAGGAAAAGATGTATGAACCTGTTTGAAGGGGAAATGCCTAAAGATGGCAAAGGCAATGGTAACTGCAGGATTGAAATGTGCACCAGAAATATGACCAACAGCATAGACCATGACCATAACAATTAAACCCCATGCTACACATATTCCTGGAAATGTTACTGAACCATATGTTTTATTAACTGCTACTGCACCACATCCTACAAATATCAAAAAATACGTTCCGATCGCCTCTGCTATCACCTAATAAAATCCAAAAAAAAAAAAAAAAAAAAAAAAAAAAAAAAAAAAAAAAAAAGAAAAAGAAAAATTGTAATCACAAAAATTTGTATATCCTTAAGAAATTTTTGTTAGGAATTTGCAAACCTTTTGAATGATAATGACAACCTCAGGTGAGTTGCAGAGGCTTGAATCTTCTTCATTGACATGTTGTTTATAACCTGAGCAATTTCCTTCTTCAACTGCTTTTATGTCTTTTTTTGACATTCTAATCAATAATTTCTTTTGAAAGTTTACTAAGAAAAAAAATAACAGTTGGGAAATCAACTTTTACCCAAAAGGTAGAAATGCGTCTACATGATGTGAATATGGTTAAGGATTAAATCAAGGATTGATGGTTTTGCTGCTTTTCAGAGTGTTGTATGGATAATTTGTTTTTATTTGTGAAAATCTTATACGTCAATTCTTCTTGTTTCCATTTATCCATTCATTTTTTTAAATCTTTTCTTTTTATCACACATTTTCCCAAATTGTGCCACATAATTACAGGATGACAGGTTTATCCTTCTAGTCATAATAATTCAAAAGGATGAACTGTATTGTAATTTTATCTTGAACATTTTTTCTCAACTACATTAAAACTAAATAAAAAGGACAAATAGATGATCAGGAAAACAAGAGAAAAGAAAAAAGAGAAGACAATTGGATTTCAAGTTTGCAACTAAACATAAGGTTTCAACTTTCTTAAAGGTAATGCACTCAAGCTAATCATTTATCACAAATATTCAAACATTCAGGGATCTAACTACTATAAGCTTGAATACAGATTTGACTAGAAAGAAGAAAAAGAAAACATGTAAAGTCCTTAAGAAAAATAGCTAGCACAAAGCATTTCGCGTTCATGCAGGATCGATGTGATGTAGGCAGTCTACCCTAATGCAAATATTAGTGGCTGAGTCTACTGCTCAAACCCGTGATCTATATGTCACACAGAGATAACTTTACCGTTGCTCCAAGGCTTCCCTTCATAAAATCCCTAGAAAAAGGCCAGTTCAGTGCATAAAGCATCTCGCATTCACGTAGGGTCCGGAGAAGGGCTGCACCCAAGAGGGTGTGATGTAGGCAGCCTATCCTAATGCAAGTATTAGTGGCTGATTCTACGGCTCGAACCCGCGACCAATGAGTCATACAAGGATAACTTTACGGTTGCTCAAAGGCTCCACCTCATAAAGTCCCTAGAACAGTACTTCAAAAATTCAATATGAATTCTGTTAGTACTTCATTCCTGTTCTCCCTGCATTAATACCATATAAAGAATTCTGTTAGCACGTCATTCCACAATGACTCAATTTTCCACACTACACTTCTATATCAATTAGATTCTAACTGTAATAACAGATCTCAAAGTTTACAAGCCTTTATATGTGATAAGCAGGTAAAAAGTTAAAAAACGCAGTAGCCGGGTGCACTAAGCTTCCGTTATTTATGGGGCCCAGAGAAGGTTAGACCACATGGATCTATTGTACACAACCTTATCCTGCATTTTTGCATGAAACTGTTTCCACGGATCGATGGACATATTGATCAAGAATTGGCTAATAATACTCAGAGATGGAATATTACGTACTACTGTTGAAGATAATTCGAACTTCAAGGCCATCATGTCCACAGCATTTTTGCTCTTCTTGAATTTTCTTTGCACTAGTGACGGCTGCAGCACTACACCATTGTATTTGGATGAATTTTAGTGTCATTAATTCTCCAATACTATGGGGAATCTCTTCCAGGTTTTGGAGCCCAAACAGAAGTAGTTGCTCAAGCATCGGAAAATTATCACTAGCTGCTTCCCACCTTTCCAGATTATATGTGGACTCAATCAGTAGATATTTTAGTTTGTGAAACACAACATCTTTATGTAGTCTCCAATCTGTCCCCCAGAATGCATAACGTGTTTTGAGCACCTCAAGATTGGGTAAATTAGCCAGCGCAACCATATCTTCCCATGGGAAATAAGTCCTACTTAATCTCAATTGCTTGAGATTAGGCAAGAAAATATCCCTAGGGAGAATGATCGGCTCAATATTTCGTTTCCAGATCCTGTAGAAGAATGAGAGAGTCAAGAATAGCAGGCCAGCCGGCATGCTTCATATTTACAATATATCTGTAGCTTTTTTAGATTGGGAGTTCTTTCCGCCAAAAAAGGAGAGGAAGGGAGAGCAAGTTTTTGCAGGTTATTGAGAAGTAAAGGTTGTTCTCCAATGCAAAGACTTTCCGCCTCAAGAGGATTAGGCATTTGTATACCTGTATCATTATCACTAACAATATCAAGATGTCTTATCTCTGACATTGTCCAGATCTCTAGCCGGAGGTGAAAGTCTCCCCTTGTAAAATTACGAAGAATTATGGTTTGTAGATTCCACAATTTGGCTAGTGAAGGCGCTACGTCTATTTTTGCAGCAACATATCTCAAATGTACAAGTTTATGTATTACCCAAGAGAAATTATAATCGGTTGAAGATACATCCAACACCTTATGCAGCTTGAACTGTGAAACAAATTGAGGCATTAGATAAACATGAAAAGAATAGCCTGTAAAAACCAAGCTGTTGGTTGTACTTGTAATACAACTCCAATGCCTTGGAACATATAAATGATTCCAATGATTGCTAAGGGAAAGCATCGCTCGCCGTTGATAGTTTATGCTTTCTGAGGAAATGTAGTCAATATCATTCAGGACATGCACAAAGTTCTCAATTTGAGCTTCTTTTATGCACAACTGCCGAAGAAGATCATGAGTTTTGCAGGTTTTTATCCTTCCATTAGCCCTTCGTGTACCGGCCAAAATTAGACTTCTGTCAACCCTTTAAGCCTATGTGATGCTCTTCTAGATACTCCTCTGCCACCATTTCTAACTTTTTATTGCTTCTTGCTCTTACAAATAGCTCAGCAATCCATAGTTTTATCAACTTTGAAACACTAATCTCCATATCTTCAAGAAAACCTCCAACATAAAGAAAACAAGCCTTCAAATGTTGGGGCAAGTAACTGTAGCTCAATGAAAGAATTGATTGACACTGTTCAGATACCGTACCAAAGAATGAGTTCAAATTTTCCTCAACTTTCTTCCAATTGTCACGAGTCGGATCAATCTTTCCAAGAAGTCCAGCAACGACAACAATCGAGAGAGGTAATCCTCGGCATTGCTGTATGATATGCTTCCCTATTTCATCTAGGTGAGGAGGACATATGTCTTCTCTAAGAAGTCTTTCGGTAAATAGAATCTAACTATCATCAAAACTTAGAAAAGACATATTATGATGAGGAAAATCAGGGCTTGCATAATCAGCCACATAACTGAGGCGAGTAGTTAATAGGATTCGACTTCTGTTGTTGTCATTAGGGAATATTCTTCGCATCTGATCCCAAGCCTCAGTACTCCAAAGATCATCTATGACAATTAAAAATCTCCTACCAATCACACCTCTATACACAATCTCAGCTAGTTGATCATTGCTCATTTTTTGATTGCTTTCGTCAGTCCTATCCTGGCTAATTGAAGAGACAAGTTCAAGAAGCATTTGTCTCTCGTTATAAACTTCAGATATAGTTATCCATGCATGTTTATCAAACCTATAACGGATTGTTGAATCATCATAAACTTTTCTAGCAAGAGTTGTCTTACCTATACCGGCCATACCAACTATGGGTATGACAGTTAGCTCATCTGTTTGGGCAGTGAGATGATCTCGTATGGTGTTGAAGTCATCCTTCATCCCGACAACAGTATGTTGCTTAGTTGCATACCTTTTTGATGAGGTAGAAGTACTTGCTTCTGCGGATTTGCTTCCATGCTCGATAAACTCCATCTCCATCAGTTCTTTCCTTAGAGAAACAACTTCTTTTTCCACTTTTTGCAATTCCTCATTGAAGGATTTACAAGCGCGTTCTCGTTTCTGTTGATCTACTAGAATGATTATTCTTCTAAGGGTTGAATCAACTCTCTCTTCTGTTTTGTAGACATTGGAGGGGACAAGATCAATTTAGGGATGATCTTCGAAATGTTGCAGGCTCAACTGGAAGCGATAGCCCAGCTACAGACCAAAGCCGCGCGCTAAGCAGAATTGGGCCCGAGCCATCCCGAGAAGTCACCCGCTGAAATGAACCGGTCGCAGAGAGGCTGAATGTCAGGGACCAATCCTGAGATCATAAAGATGCTCGAGGAACTGACAAAATGGGTAGAATCAGGAGAGAAGAAAGTCGAAGCCAATGACAAAAAGGTGGAAACCTACAATTCCAGGGTCGGCCAAATCCCAGGAGCACCGCCGATATTAAAAGGTCTAGATTCTACGAAGTTTGTTCAAAAACCTTTTCCTCCGAGCGCGGCTCCGAAGCCGATCTCTAAGAAGTTCCGCATGCTCGAGATTCAAAAGTACAACGGAACGACCGACCCAAATGAGCATGTGACCTCCTATACGTGTGCCATCAAAGGGAACGATTTGGATGATGATGAGATCAAACGACAAGGCCATGAATATGTGCCTGGAACTGTTAGATGAAAGGTACGAATCCTCCCTTGTCCGGTTGGCTGCCTAAAAATAGCGGATTGAGAGGTATTACAATCGAAGAGACAACCTTCGACACTTCAATGTCGGGGACTTAGTGTTAAGGAAGGTCACACTAAGCACCTGGAATCCGAATGAAGGAAAGCTGGGGCCGAACTGGGAAGGTCCGTATCAAATTATCGAGATCACTGGAAAGGGATCGTACAAACTCGAAGAAATGAACAGTGGGCGACTACTGAACAAATGGAACATAACTCACTTGAAGCGATACTAGTGCTAAAGTACGATCCGATTCATTCCTTTTATTTATTTATATTTTGGACTAACACTTGCAAGTGACCGTCAAAGAACAATACAATTTCTAGGCCTGAACGCACGCGTTTCACTCTTTTTTCCTTGAACCGATTTTGTCCCAAATGGGTTTCCCAGCAAGGTTTTTAATGAGGCAACAGTAAATCGTGCTAACTTAGAATTGAAGACCGACTAAGAATCAGTGTCGAGGATCATATCAACAGTATCCGAGGCTTCTCTATGATCAACCTCGAACACTAGGGGCATCACCCTCGGATAATGACTTTAGCAAGGAAAGAAACTTTGTGCTCGAATAGTCTAGGCACGATTGATCGGATTTACACTAAGGGGAAAACGGTCAAATGAACCGTGCCCACATAGATCTTGAAGCTGGTACACATGTGTAACCGTATATATTATGCACAGAAATAAAAGGAAGTTTCTACCTTGCGGATAAATATCTTGTTCCTTAAAAAATTTTTCTCTCAAGAAATTTCCTGCAATGGGTCCCCTAAAGATATCGAGCCCAAGGGCCACCTTTATCCGGGTTCAAAGGATCACTCTCACTCGAGGACTTTCGTCCAAAGACAAGCTCGGACAGCCTGGGCTATCGAAGCTCGGGGGCACAAGATCTATTAGGCAGTGCCCAAACCTTAAAGGCTACAACCATCCCCATTCGGGGACGGTTATCTTGGGAAAGACAGATAACTCGGGGTAACGATCCCATTAGGAAAAACCTAGACTTAAAAGGCTACTGCCATCCTAAAGCGGCTCAGAGACGTCGGAGACCCGTAAGTATTCTAAGTACTTTTGGGAAAGATTTCGGTCATACCGAGCCCCCCACGAGCCTTAAGCAAAATAGTTTCGAAAACGAACAATGTTTGAACCTCCAAATAAGACATAATTATTGCATGCTAAGGCATCCTAAATCCTTACAATCATAAAGAAAAAAGCAAAGAGAATCAAGCTCGAGAATTGCTGAAGGGAAAAAGAAAGCTTTATATATATGCAAAATTTTTACAAAGGCTAAATGGCCTCGACAAAATACAAAAAGTTACAAGGCACCTAAGAAGCCTATCCTCATCATCGGGGCCGTTGAAATCTTCTCCATCCTCGAATCTGCCCAAACCCTCGGAGTCTTCTTTGTCCTCGAGATACGCTAACTTCTTGGCCTCTACCTCAAGCCCCTTAGCACTATCGATCTCGGCCGACAAATCAAAACCCCGAGAATGAACCTCCTCGAGGGCGTCCCTTTTGGACTGCCACTTCATGTATTCGACCATGTCTTTCAGGCGGTCCTGGGCTGCCTCAGCATCAGCTTTGTACTGGGCCACAATCTTATTGGAATCGGCCTTGGTTATTTCAGCCACCGACTTGGCTGCCTTAAGCTCCTTGGCGAGGGACTCACGGTCGGAAACAACCTAGATCAGTTTAGATTGAAGCTCCTCAACTTTCTTGGACCGTGCCTCTGCCTTATCCTTTACCGATCTAAAGTTGGGTCTCCACCGAGGCCAAATGCTCCCGGGCTGTTTTTTTCTCCGAGTCCAGGCAAGTAATCTTGCTATTCCACTCTTCGGCCTCGATTTTGATCACATCCATCTCGGCCCAGAGTTGGTCGATCTGATTGAGCTTCTGCTGACCTGTGGATTCTGACCGTTAGACACCGTGTCTAGCTCATCATCACTAACTTGAAATGTTTTTACCTATTTCAACAGGTCAGCATGTTCTTTCTGAGCCGCATCCAACTTGGATCAGAGGCTCTTGATCTCACCCTCACGTTGCTCACTGAGAAGTTTGTACATGTTCCTTTTCTCAGCAAGCTCTTTGGCTTCGGCCTCACAGTGGCTCAATTCTTCTTGGTACTGGAGGAAGGTCTCGTGATGGAGCACTGAGGCTTGCAAATACGAGGAATTATATTAGAATTACCAAAAAACTAGTTCAAATATGAGAAGAAAAACTGGAATCTTCAAGAATTATCAAGAGTTACTCGGTTCAGTGCATGTTGTGCTTCGTTGAACAAGCACGTCGAGTCCACCTCATTCATTTTGGCTTGGTCTTTTTCGGTCACCAGGCACCGGAGGTAATTGGCCACCCCTGCGGGGGAGGAAAGAACCCGGGCATCCTCCAGAATATTGATGATAATGGACCACTTCCGATCAGGATTTGCACTTGGGGCAGGAAGCTGGTTGATCAGTTTTGGGCTCGAGTTAGGCCCACCTACCTCTGAGGACGGAATTTTAGCCGGTACCTCTAAGTCACCTAATCCGGTGACATCCTCCATGGCGGTGGAATCCACGCCATCAAAATAGCAGCGAAGGGGGTCATCTGCTCTGTGGGCCCCCTAGTTGGGGAGCTCTCTCACCGTTTGGGCCTCATTATACATGGACTCGATAAACGAGGGTGAATCGGTGATGTCTATCACGCTGAGTGCCTCCTTCAGAGCACTGCCCACATCCTGGGTAGCCTCGACCCTGGTCTTCTCATCGACCTCCCTGGCTTGAGGTAGATCGACCTCATAGATCTCTGGTTCAGAGGCCCCCCTACTCTTCGAGCTGCGCCGGTTCACGGGCCACAAAAAAGAAGGTCTCTTCTCCCTCAGAATCATCCCTTAGCCGATAGAGCACATCCGAAGATGGAGCTTGGGAGCTGGTGCTTTCTTGTGGCTTGCACACCAGCCTTCTCCTTATTCTCTTTTTCTTCGAGCTAGGGGAACTCGGAGCCCTCCTCTTTTTCCTCTCTTGGGCCTATCTCGGAGCAGGGGACTCAACTAGTAAGGCCTTGCCAACGACTGGAGGTCTAAGCTTGACATCCTTGGATAAGCCTGCAAAAAGAAGTAAAGAGAATAAGCGCTTAATGTTAAAAGAAGACCTAACACAGCCTACTAGGGAAAGAAGTCTCAGCAAGAGATAGGGCCTCCTAACGGCCCTTCGAAAGTTTGCATCACGAGCGCTCGGAGTAGGGAATTTGTAAAATGATACCCTCGACCCACTCCTTGAGTCGAGGGATAACATTTGGGACCCGAGCGACGGCTGCACCACCACAAGCACCGATAAGGAAAAGAGAAGTAAGTGTAAAATCAACATTTGAAGGTAAGTTCTACTTACATGACGTATTCCACTTCTCAGGAATGGCCTGCATTCAGCTGGAGACAAGTCCGAAGTCCTCACTTGGACAAAACGGCCTTGCCAACCTAAATCCCGGTCCTCATTGATACTTGAGAATGGGGCCTTAGTGGACCGGTGCACAAGTTTTATCAGCTCCCCTTGGAATATTCAAGGACTGTACAAACGGAGAAGGTGATCCACAGTGAATTGGCAGGGGTCGATTTTGCTTACAAGAAACAGAAGGAGGATCACAATCCTCCATATTGAAGGATGAATCTGACCGAGGCATACCTCGTATATCTTGCAGAAAACTATAATGACGGGGTCCACCAGTCTCATTGTAATGGATAAGTGTATACACTCAAGTATCCCTCGACATGGGTGGTAATGGCATCCTCAGGCGAGACCACAATGTTCTTATCGACCCAGTTGTAGTTTTTTCGGACCATAGGGAGGACCTCTTCGGTAATCAAACAGATGTATCTCGAGACCTCCTCACACCGAACCTGTATGGAGGAAGGCTTTTCAACCTTGAAATCGATGTTGACTGCGCATCCCCTGGGGATGAACATTTTCAAAGGGGGTTCGGGTACTGGTTCATCAACGGCCTCGCATGGAGCGGTCTCCTCATCCTCAATAGCCGGTCGCGAAGTAGAATGAGCTTCCTTCTGGGGAACGATTTTGGGAGTTTTTTCCATTCCTTTAGAAAATGAAGATGGAGGAAAATTTGGGAATGATAAAGAAAGAAAGGAAGTTGAAGGATTTGACTTGTTGGCTTGAGAAGAAGATGGGTAAAAATTCTTGCAAAAGATCTCGAATAACCAGGGTAAGAGTACTGAAGAGTATTGGAGTCCTGAGGGTACGAGGGTAGAAGGTTTGATGTAAAGTAAAAATGAACAAAGGAGGGGGTAATTTTAGTACTTCAACAGCGTTTCACATCCAGGGACGACCGACCGACGGCTGACATGCATTTAATGCCATTATGAATTAACTGACGAGACATTCCAGATGTTTTGCCGTTTCTATCGTGATGTGTTGAAGTAAGAATCAGAATCTCATGTTGTTTCTCATCGTTTATGTGTTGAAGTAAGAATCGGAAGCTCATGTTGTTTCTCGTCGTTTACTCTCCAAAAAATGAGGGGACTATCTGTATAGGGGTAAAACCGGGATCATGGTATATCTCGGTCTCCGACAAAATAAGCCCATCTTGAGATATGATAACGTGGGACCAAAGTTGAGGGGCCAGTCTCATTGATTTAGAATTTGAGGGCATGACGCCCGACCTCGAGACCTTCAGAACAGTCTGTGACCGGCCGGGATCTCGACACGTATCGATGAAGGACTAGATATCAGGAGAATTTTTTACCTTTTATAGAGTTGTACCTAAAGTAGGACTCCCTACTATATAGAGGGGGTCTGATAATTCATCAAACATATTATAACACGTATTCCAAAGCAATACATTATTATTTTTTCTATTATTAGTTCTCTTAATTTTGTTCATCAGTGCTGATTATAACGAGCCCAGATTGAAGGCAGATGTTTCACTAAGGGTTGAACTATCTTCCTCGTGTGGTTCGAATCTACTTTATCTTTGCTTATTCAATTTGTCTTTATTTATTATTTTGTATCAAATAAATCCGCGTATCCTTAAAACCACTTACAATTCAATTGTTATCCAATTTTGGGGTAAACAATTTTCTTTAATAAAGTATAAGGATTGCCACTTTTGTTGAAAAATGAGCAGACAATGTAGTCCACTTTAAACTACTCGTACTAGCTGAGCGATAATTTTACTAAAGGGTGTCAAAATACAGAAACGTAAATATATGAAGAAAATAAGGGAAGTCAACATATTATATATACACATAAGAATAAATTTTTGACCAAGATAAATAATGTAATTTTCCATCGAAGGAGTATTAATTGTGTCTCCGCCACTAAGAACTATTAGTAATATTACGACAGTACTGCGACTAATTCAATTCTCCACCAATCTAGCTGTCTCCCGACAACAAAAGCTATGAACATGACAAAACTTACACAACTAAAACAACATTTAAAATGCTATCTTATGTTTTCAATTACTAGTTTAGCTAGAATTTTGATGTTAAATAATGATCAACATTTTTTACCTGCTTTATTGCAAGTAACATGTTCACTCTAAATATTCAAAATGTTACTACATCTCATTTACTCAGTGTTAAGATCAACAACATCAACAGATTTTCCAACTTTCACAAAGCTAGAAGTTCTTCTTCAATCATCCTACCCCTGATACATTACAGAGTTCTGTTAAAACAACAAAATTTATCACATATTGCTTCATCAAAAAGTTATAAGTGCAAGGTGAGAAAATATGTAATTTAAGAATAACAATATATTATTGATATTAGTAGATTAAATAAATGCAAATAAGGAAAAGGTGGCTTCGCCCCTTCTTGATATAGTTCATATCCAAATTTCTTCAAAGTTTACAAGCCTTTTTTTTTTAAGATAAGCAGATAAAAACAGAAAACATACCTAATTTTCAATACTAGATAATTCGAACTTGAGGCTCATAATTTCCCCAGCTTTCTTGCTCTTCTTGAATTTTCTTTGCACTATTCTCGGTTGAAGAGCTGCAATTTTTTAATTGGATTAATTTTAGTTTTGATATATCTCCAATACTGGGGGGAATCTCCTGCTTCACAAACAATTCCAGGACTAGTTGCTGAAGCATCAGAAAATTATCACTAGTTACTTCCAACCTTTCCAGATAGGTTTTCCACCCTATACAAGGGGCTGTTTGTTGTTGGCCCCTATCTTTAAAGTGGCTTATGCATATAACTTGTTGTTGGGTTTTAATCTTGCTAGAGCTTAATTTTAAGCTTGGTGTAGCTTAAAGAGGGTGAATGGGAAAATAAAATATTTGAGTTTCCCTCCTTGCCAAAGGGACAGTGTCCCATATTGGAGGAAGAAAAGACTTTTGGTAGGTATATATTCAATTGCTCTTCTTCTAGTTCTTAAAGAGTTGAGAAGAAGGCAAGCATCGCGCCGTCGTCGCTCGCTCGTTCGGCTCGGCTTCGACTTGGGATTCAAATTCAGATTCGGATTTGATCAAAGATTGATTGATTAATCTTTTTGGACAAAATTCCTTTCAAATTATTTAATTAATTAGTTTAATAATTAATGAAAATTCAATCCGAAATAACCCATGACCCGCGACCCGGTCCGGTCCGGTAATTTTCCCGCAATATTCACACCTGTACCAACATCTATGGCTGTTCTGAAAGGTTGGAAACCTTTTCAGAATCAGTGCAAAATGGTCTATAAATATGCCTTGAATCCCAGAAATTTACTTACTAAATTTTCTGATTATCTTCTTCTTCTTCTGCATAATATTTCCAGTGTGTTTTACGACCATTGAGTGGTTCGTCGTTCACCGGAGTTTTTGGTACCAATACGCTGGTGAGTTAAATCGTTCTATCCTGGGTGGATAATATTCCAGCACCTCGGGTACTTGAGGGGAATAATTTCCTTAAGGACACACTGTGCATTCAATGGGCTGGATTTATTCCGATACAGTTTTTCATAATTTATTTCGTTAAACTTTTCTAATAACTTTCTTCTTCTGGTTTTATTTAAGAAAGTTTAATACTTTATTGATTTTACAGCAATACAGATTGACTAAGAATCTTATGGAAATTATTTTTTATTCTGTATTCTGTTTGTGGAGATTAAAATCTGTGTGGTTTTCTACTCCTTCTGAATTTTACTATTCTGACTCGAAGATATAAAAACTTCATCAGAATATTGAAATTCAGAAAACAGTTTGAAGAACATAAAAACTTCATCGTTTTCTGTGAAACAATATATAAAAAATTCAATTTTTATTTATTATACGTACTGTTTATTTTTAATTACAGTATTGTTTACTGTTCTGGTTTTTTCAATAATTGAACTCTTCTATTGTTGACAGTGAGCAATGGAAATTGATAACAGAAATTCTTCTGCGACTGTTGCGGCAACGACGATAGCCTCGTCAAGCCGAACTGTTGTTCCACTGGCAGAGAAACCGGGGAAATATTTTAGAGCCAACTTCAAAAGATGGGAGCAAAGGGTGTTCTTTTGGCTTACCACACTTGGTATGCAAAAATTCACTAGTGAAGAACCTCCAGTGCCTGCTGCGGACATGCCGAACAACGAGAAGTTCATGATTGTTGAGGCGTGGAAGCATGCAAATTTTCTTTGCAAAGGCTATATCTTAAGTGCTTTAGAGGATGACTTGTACAATGTGTATAGTGCGATGAATACTTCGAAAGAATTATAGGACGCACTTGAGAAGAAGTACAAGACGGAAGATGTATGCTTGAAGAAGTTCGTGGTTGCCATGTTTCTAGACTATAAAATGATAGATAACAAAACTGTGGGAATCCAAGTTTAGGAACTTCAACTTATTTTTCACGACCTTATTGCTGAAGGTATGGTCGTGAATGAAGAATTTCAAGTGACTGCAACGATTGAAAAATTGCCTCCTTCGTGGAGAGATTTCAAGAACTATCTTAAGCACAAGCGCAAAGAAACTGTGACGAACCAAAGGGGTCATCACCTATGTTAGCACCCGCCCCGTACTCCCTAGGCCTTGAAAACCTCCTTTGTATTTGCCTCGATTTACGTGCACAGTCCGGGTGTGTAGCCGGACAGCTTAAATAGGGAATTCTATGAAAAATGCCAAGATTTGATATTAAAATGAATAAATTTGACTTCGGTCAACATTTTGGGTAAACGGACCCGGACCCGTTATTTGCCGGTTTGGAGGGTCCGTAGGAAAATATGAGACTTGGGCGTATGCCCGGAATCGAATTCCGAGGTCCCAAGCCCGAGAAATGAATTTTTGAATAAAATAGTTTTCTGAAAATATTTAAGGAAATTGAAAATGAAATCTGATTAGAAAGTGATGGTATCGGGCCCGTATTTTGGTTCTGGCGGCCGATACAAGTCTTATATATGGTTTAAGTCCTTTCTGTAAAGTTTGGATGAAATCGGGTTTCGTTTGAAGTGTTTCGGACTTAAGAATGGAATACTTAATATTTTATGGAATTTGATAGGATTCATGGATTTTGAGTCTTAATTTGGTGTATATGATGTTTTTTTGGCGATTTGATCGCACGGTCAAGTTTTTAGAATGTTGTGTGAGTAATCTGTGAAATTTGGTGTCGTTCCGAGATGTATAGGTCAGTTCGGCACGTTGTTAGCGAAGTTAGAAAACTTAAAATTCCTAAGTTTGGTTCTTGAGGTTTGGGGGTGTGAACTCGAGTTTTAGCATTTTTTTGAGTGTTCCGAAGGCTTGAGCGAGTCCGTGTTATGATTTTGGACTCGTTGGTATATTTTGTCAGGGGCTCGGGAGGGCCCAGGGCCCTACCGGACCCCACACGAGGCCAAAAACCAGCAAAGATCACTGCTGGTGCACAACAACTGGTGTGATCGCTGGTGCGGACCACCCCTCGCAGGTGCGACCCCATCGCAGGTGCGACCAGTATTCCGCAGGAGCGGGACCGCTGGTGCGGCTCTCGACTCCGCTGGTGCGAGCCCGGGGTTCCAGGCCATTTTCCGCAAGAGCGACCAATTTCTCGCGGGTGCGGGACCGCACCTACGGTCCCAAAGTCGCAGGCGCGACATCCCTGGAGGCAGCCTTATTTAAATAGCCAATTTCAGGTTTCTTCTTCATTTGTCAAACGCCAACTTCCATTAGAGCTCCTCCAAGCTAGGGAAAGGGCTGCCCAGTTCAGTTCATCCAGGCAAGTAATATTCTAGTCCGTTTTCATGACTTTTAACATCAAATTCAAACAAAATCCTCTTTCAATTATCCTAAAATGCATGGGAATTGCTAGAAAATGTGGGGCTTTGGGAAAATATTGAACTTCATTTTTATCCATGAATTCCTAAATAAATTATATATTTATGATCCTTAGACTCCAGGTAATTGATTCCTTCAAGAAATTTCGAAATCCGAACGCGTGGGTCTGGGGTCGAAATTCCGAAAACCTTCAAGAATGATTAAATTTTGGAATTTCTTGATTAGTTCTCCTTCTTGGGACTGAAATTGACTTAAATATACTATGTTTGGCTAGTTGTGAGCCGTCAGGAGTAGTTTCGAAGTTCAGGCGCATCTTTTGATCCGGTCCTTGGTCCGAGGAGTGCTTTTATCGAGGTGAGTCTCCTTTCTAACCTTGTAAGATGGAATTATCCCCATAGGTATTCTATGTGTTGTATATATTTTTTTGGGGGCTACGTGCGTACCACGTGGCGAGAGTCTGCACGTAGCGACTACGCCTATTATGTCCGGGTAGTCTAGGACCACAACATGCCTTTTATTCTGCTTTGAAATGATTTACCTGTTATACGTTCTTTCTTGGATTTAGCACCGTTTCCTTTAGTACCCCATTTGATTGAATAATTGTAAAAGTTCAATATGTGAAGTAGGCTTGATACTTGATATACGCGTATTTTCGCTTTGCAATTTACATTCCGCGAGCGATATGTAAGTTTCCTTCGCTCTTATGGGAGCGGGCCGTACGCCACATCGGATTATTAGTGCACTCTTGGTACGGGCCGGTCGATCCCTGGCAGTGCACAGGGACTTAATTGAGAATGCACTCTTGGTTCGGGCCGGTCGATCCCCGGCAGTTCATGGACGAAGTTATACTGTGATACTACATGATTTCCTAATAAACGCACTCTTGGTACGGGTCGATCGATCCTTGGCAGTGCGTAGGCTTGATTATTTGGTGAGCATGCACTCTTGGTATGGGCCGGTCGATCCCCAACAGTGCATAACTATTCTCCCTTATGATTTGGTAAGCATGCACTCTTGGTACGTGCCGGTCGATCCCCGGCAGTGCATAGCTATTCTCCTTTATGATTCGGTATGCATGCACTCTTGGTACGGGCCGGTCGATCCCCGGAAGTGCATAGCTATTCTTGATATGGTTTCACGGTAAACATGCACTCTTGGTACGGGCCGGTTGATCCCCGGCAGTGCATAGCTATTCTTGGTATGGTTTCACGGCGAGCATGCACTCTTGGTAGCTATTATCATGTTAATATATGTTTAAAACTGGTAAAAGATGGAATAATCAATCACCTTGGAAGGGTAACACTTGGTTTAATTTATGTTGTCTCTAACCCCGTCGTTGGGCGCCATCATGACCCGTGTGGGAAATTGGGTCGTGACAATGTGGTATCAGAGCTTTAGGTTCACGTAGTCTCACGAGTCATGGGAAAACCCAGTAGAATCTTGCGGATCGGTACAGAGACATCTGTACTTATCTTCGAGAGGCTACAGGGCTGTTAGGAGTACTTCCCTTCTTGATTCTTCATTATGCAAGTTGATTTCCTTTGAGGCTTATGCCTATGTTCATTCCTACTCAATCTTACACGTCGCGAAGCGCTTGCTATGGATCAAGAATTTGAGGAATGGGAATGGTGCTACAAATGTAATCCGAGATGCTTCCATGTGTAAATGGCCGTGGTTGTTGTTATGGCCCTACAAAAGGGTAGTGTGTTATTTCAGCTCAGTAGTTGTGTTTCTGGGAGCCTTAAGGCCGTGCTCAGGTGGTGATGATTTTTTCAAGTGATGGTCGCGCGGCGCTGATATGATGATAGAATTCTTGCCTGTTGGTTGGGGGTGATGAATGGTTGAAGGGAAGTCTTCTCAGTGTTTGATTTCGAGATTTCAGTATTTTAGTTCCGGCAGAGGAAAGGCATTTGGATTCTGGATGGTTTGGTTGGAGCTGATAAAGTAGTAAGACTGGTTGTCTCCAAGTAAGGTGGGATGTGCACCTGTGACATGTAGTCATCATCATGGATCGGATGGAATGTGTTAGGTTCGGTGGTGCTATGGTTTCTTCGGTTACCTTGGTTAAGAATATCGAGAGAAGTGTTGAAGAATGCGGTTGGCAGGGATCGTGTTATCAAAAGAGAAAGGGTCTCAGCAGGGTCTAGAGAGATGCTAGGAGTGGCTTCGGGCTAAGTGGGAGAGTCCCACCATCTTCAGTAGGGCCGTCTTCTCATAGGGTTATTCTCATAGGGTTGCGAATTGTCGATATATAGGCAAGGGATTTCAGCTAAGGAAGGAGGAGTAAAATGGTAGTTGTGCATAGGATTTGATGAATATGTGCAAAAGTTGGCCCTGTCGAGCAAGGGTTGGGCTTGGAAGATTCAGAACTTATGCTTAAGGCATGGGCGAGTTGTAAGGTTAGTGGTCAGTCACGTGTTTCATTGAAAAAGGTGTTCCTGTGCCAGGAGGGCCTTGTAGTGATTTTAATCGGGGCCAGTCAGAGTGGGTGACTCTCAGTAGTGGTCCCAATGAGTTCAAAAGTTAAAGAATGCGACGATTAGGGATTTCAGGCAGCAATATGGTCGAGAATCAAGGCTTTGCAGAATGATTTCCGAGGAAGGGGAGGATGGTTGGAACGTTCTATGATATGTTTTAGCAGGCATGGAAAAATTGGAGGAGTGAGAGGAATAGGCTTCAGATGGAAGAAAAGAAGTATCAGAAGGGTATGAGAGGGGTTACGAGATTTGGGCAGCGTAGTCTTGTGAATCAAGGTCACTCGAGATGAGTGAGGGTTGAGTTTGCTATGAGTTGAAGGGAGTTACTATTATCTTTGAGGCAATTAAAGATGATTAAGAGAGGATGGGTTATTTAGCCATGGTTGAATTGGAACCTTTGCGGTAGTGATGGGTTCCTTGATGTGATTTAATTATGCATGTGGTCTATGCCGGTATGTGTGCGGGGCTAGTCGGCCGTCGTAATGGGTTTTTGTGGGAATTCACTCGTGAGTTGAGGTGGTACTCTTGAATTGAGTCAAGTAAAAAGTTTCTATATGATAAAATGCTCACCCTATTGATGGTTCGGAAGTTGTGATGGAATTCTTGCGCTACCTCGTATTGGCATGTCAAGTGCTGGAAGAAGTATGTAACTGGGAGTAAGAGTCGAGATTCAGGTCTGATGTTTATAAGGATGTCATGAGCTCGGAAGAACAAGACAGAGTGATTTGAAAGTTCAGTATAAGCTGGTATCATCTCCAGTGTCGCCTGAGATCGACATTTGGTGGAAGAGGCCTTATACCCTGGTCATGGGTTATTGATGTGCTTTGCGGCCTTAATATGGTCGATGTCCTGGATGTGCATACTGGTTGCCTTGTGCGGGAGGTCGTGGAAGCATGACCGCGAAAAGATTGTATAAGGTGTGACATGTAGTCACTTTATGGATTTGAGTTTGGGGCTGAGTATAAAGAAGTGCAATATTTCTTAATTGAGAATTTATGCCTGGAGGGCGTTCGGTTCAGTTGAGTATGGATTTTGGGGTGTTAGTCCCGGTGATGACAGTTGTTCTCGTGTATTATGAGAAAATCTAGGGTTAATATGGACCCAGGTAAAAGCTATTAGCTAAGTTTGATTCGAGCAAAGTGGCTCGATGTTTGTGGATAGGTTTATATATGATCATGGGCTTCGCATGAGCCAGGCATGTTTCTTTTAGTAGATCATCTTTTCATGGAAAGATATTAGAATAGCGGGTGTTGTTTCGCCTTCGTTGAAGTTATGTGTTATGGTGATTGTGCCGTGCGAGTCGTGAAAACGGCTTGAGGATTCCTTATGTGTTTTGGTCCCGCGTAGTGGGGATGTTATGTGATCAAGATAGCTCTCGAGATCCAGAGGGTATAGATATATATCACACCTCCGCCGTGCTTGAGTTTTATAGCCTACGACTTTATCAGTCTCCCCAGGAGGGTATTATGAATTCAACGTGCTTGTGACCGATATTCGGTAATTTGTAATAGTGAGAAATCAGCGCTGTATATATTTCCTTACGTGAGTTTTATGTTATTTGGATCGGGTGGCACGCCGCCACGGTGATGTTATTTGGGATCGGGTGGCACGCCGCCACAGGTATGTTATTTGGATCGGGTTGCACGCCGCAGTGGTGTGATGATAAGGAGGGTTAATATGTATTTATTTTCTTTTGTTTATTTACTATTTTTGGTAAGAATTCATATTAGTTGAGTGAGCTGAATAGTTTTGTCCTAAGTCATTTCTATATATCATGTTCAAGTTATGGCCTATTGGCGCGATGTGGTATCATGTGAGGCTGTTAGCCATGTTTGGGTTAATTTACTGTCTGAGCAGATCATACTGGGTGAGACAAGATTATTGGATCAGGGATCAGTACGATAAGGTTACATGGAGTGTATATTAAAGAACAAACACCATCATCCAGGTTCATAAGGAAAGTGACGATTCTAGTCAAGATGAGGTATTCAAGGATTTGTTAACTCTGCGATTGAGTATGAGTTTTTGCACGTTTCCTCCGTTGTGGTGGTATCGTCAGCATTATAGTAGGATGTATGTATAGTTGTTATGAGGTGCATTGGGAGCATCAGATTCATGGAATTTTGGCCATTAAGGCTCAGGGAGAGTCATTGTGGTCAGATGATGAGTTGTGCGGTGCATGGTGCCGATTCGACAAGGGTATGCAGTTATGATCGGGTATATCGTGTGCTAGTTGATGCAGTGCTTATATATATATATATTGGAACTGGGCCTGGCAGAGAAAATTTCAGGGGTTGAATGAATTCTGAGCTTATTATATGGATAAAGGAGAAGTCTCCAGATTTTATCAAGCTAATGTGCTCGACTGGGTCGTGGTAGCACGGGCAGGTGCTCGAGATGTTAAACAGTGATTTCAGGTAACTCCAGGGCAGGTTGCGTGTCCCCGACATTGATGGCCTGAGGGAGAGGATTCTAGTAGAGTTTGCCTACAACAACAGCTACTAGTCGAGTATCCAGATTGCTCCTTATGAGGCTTTATATGGTAGGCAGTGTCGATCTTCGGTTGGATGGTTTGAGCCGGGAGAGGCTCGATTGTTGGGTACGGATTTTGTTCAGGAGGCCTTGGACAAGGTCACGATCATTCAGGATAGGCTTCATACAGCTCAGTCCAGGCAAAGGAGTTATGCAGATCGCAAGGTTCGAGATATGGCTTTCATGGTTGGTGGGAGAGTATTGCTTTGAGTGTCGCCTATGAGGGGCGTGATGAGATTTGGGAAGAAGCGCAAGCTTAGACCTAGATACATTTGTCCATTTGAGATTCTTGATCGAGTGGGAGAGGTGTCTTATAGACTTGCATTGCCGCCTAGCTTATCAGCCGTACATCCAGTCTTTCATGTGTCCATGCTTTGGAGGTATCATGGCAATCCAGCCCACGTGTTAAACTTTAACACTGTCCGATTGGACAGGGACTTATCTTATGAGGAGGAGCCGGTAGCCATCCTGGACCAGCAGGTTCGTCAGTTGAGATCCAGGAGTTTCCCCTCTGTTCGTGTTCAGTGGAGAGGTCAACCTCCTGAGGCATCAACTTGGGAGTCCGAGTCCGATATGCGGAGCCGTTACCCTCATTTATTTCCCGACTCAGGTACTTCTTTCTTCTATCAGTTCGAGGACGAACGGTTGTTTTAGAGGGGGAGAACGTGACAAACCAAAGGGGTCATCACCTATGTTATCACCCATCCCATACTCCCGAGGCCTTGAAAACCTCCCTTGTATTTGCCGCGATTTGCATGCGCAGTCCGGGTGTGTAGCCGGACAGCTTAAATAGGGAATTCTGTGAAAAATGCCAAGATTTGATATTAAAATGAATAAATTTGACTTCGGTCAACATTTTGGGTAAACGGACCCGGATCCGTGATTTGACGATCCCGGAGGGTCCGTAGGAAAATATGGGACTTGGGCGTATGCCTGGAGTCGGATTCCGAGGTCCCAAGCCCGAGAAATGAATTTTTGAGTAAAATTATTTTATGAAAATATTTAAGGAATGTGAAAATGAAATCTGATTAGAAAGTGATGGTATCGGGCCCGTATTTTGGTTCTCGCGCCCGGTACAGGTCTTATATATGGTTTAGGTCCTTTCTGTAAAGTTTGGATGAAATCAGGTTTCGTTTGAAGTGTTTCGGACTTAAGAATGGAATACTTGATATTTTATGGAATTTGATAGGACTCATGGATTTTGAGGCTTAATTTGGTATATATGATGTTGTTTTGGCGATTTGATCGCACATGCAAGTTCGTAGGATGTTGTGTGAGTAATCTGTGAAATTTGGTGTCGTTCCGATATGTATAGGTCAGTTTGGCACGTTGTTAGCGAAGTTAAAAAACTTAAAATTCCTAAGTTTGGTTCTTGAGGTTTGGGGGTGTGAACTCGAGTTTTAACGTTGTTTTGAGTGTTCCGAAGGCTCGAGCGAGTACGTGTTATGATTTGGGACTCGTTGGTATATTTTTTCAGGGGCTCGGGTGGGCTCAGGGGCCTCCCCGACCCCGCACGAGGCCAAAAACCAGCAAAGATCACTGCTGGTGCACAGCAGCTGGTGTGATCGCTGGTGCGGACTTGTGCCCGCTGATACGAGTCCGCTGGTGCGGACCACCCCTCGCAGGTGCGACGCCATCGCAGGCGCGACCAGTATTCTGCAGGAGCGGGACCGCTGGTGCAGCTCTCGACTCCGCTGGTGCGAACCCGGGGTCCCAGGCCTTTTTCCGCAGGAGCGACCAATTTCTCGCGGGTGCGGGACCGCATCTGTGGTCCCAAAGTCGCAGGCGTGACATCCCTGGAGGCAGCCTTATTTAAATACCCAATTTCGGGTTTCTTCTTTATTTCTCAAACCCCCAACCTCCATTAGAGCTCCTCCAAGCTAGGGAAAGGGCTGCTCAGTTCAATTCATCCAGGTAAGTAATTTTCTAGTCCGTTTTCATGACTTTTAACATCAAATTCAAACAAAATCCTCTTCCAATTATCCTAAAATGCATGGGAATTGCTAGAAAAATGTGGGGCTTTGGGAAAATAGTGAA
The DNA here is from genome assembly GCA_005239525.1 of Nicotiana knightiana. Lineage (NCBI taxonomy): Eukaryota > Viridiplantae > Streptophyta > Magnoliopsida > Solanales > Solanaceae > Nicotiana > Nicotiana knightiana. The sequence goes on along the minus strand of ML383200.1, from coordinate 12,097 downwards.
CTTCATTTTTACCCATGAATTCCTAAATAAATTATGTATTTATGATCCTTAGACTCCGGGTAATTGATTCCTTCAAGAAATTTCAAAATCCGAACGCGTGGGTTCGGTGTCGAAATTCCGAAAACCTTCAAGAATGCTTAAACTTTGGAATTTCTTGATTAGTTCTCCTTCTTGGGACTGAAATTTACTTAATTATACTATGTTTGGCTAGTTGTGAGCCGTCAGGAGTAGTTTCAAAGTTCCGGCGCATCGTTTGATCCGGTCCTTGGTCCGAGGAGTGCTTTTATCGAGGTGAGTCTCCTTTCTAACCTTGTAAGAGGGAATTATCCCCATAGGTATTCTATGTGTTGTATGTATTGTTTTGGGGGCTACGTGCGTACCACGTGGCGAGAGTATGCACGTAGCGACTACGCCTATTATGTCCGGGTAGTCTAGGACCACAACATGCCTTGTATTCTGCTCTGAAATGATTTACCTATTATACGTTCTTGCTTGGATTTAGCACCGTTTCCTTGAGTAACCCATTTGATTGAATAATTGGAAAAGTTCAATATGTGAAGCAGGCTTGATACTTGATATACGCGTATTGTCGCTTTGCAATTTACATTCCGCGAGCGATATGTAAGTTTCCTTCACTCTTATGGGAGCAGGCCGTATGCCACGGCGGATTATTAGTGCACTCTTGGTACGGGCCGGTCGATCCCCGACAGTGCACATGGAATTATTTGAGAATGCACTCTTGGTTTGGGCCGGTCGATCCCCGGCAGTGCATGGACGAAGTTATACTGTGATACTACATGATTTCCTAATAAACACACTCTTGGTACGGGCCGGTCGATCCCCGGCAGTGCGTAGTCTTGATTATTTGGTGAGCATGCACTCTTAGTACGGGCCGGTCGATCCCCGACAGTGCATAGCTATTCTCCCTTATGATTTGGTAAGCATGCACTCTTGGTACGGGCCGGTCGATCCCCGGCAGTGCATAACTATTCTTCTTTATGATTCGATAAGCATGCACTCTTGGTACGGGCCGGTCGATCCCTGGAAGCGCATAGCTATTCTTGATATGGTTTCACGGTAAGCATGCACTCTTGGTACGAGCCGGTCGATCCCCAGCAGTGCATAGCTAATTCCCTCTTATGATTCCAGCCAATTGTTTTACACACACACGCGTATGTCTGCTCGGTACTGTTTTCGACTTATGATTTGATGATGGTTTTGAGGAAGAATAAAAAGGGAGTTGCTATTGTTTCTGTGTTTTATTTGGAAACTCTGTCCGGAGGTTGATACATCTGATCATCAGTCTGGTGCCAGATACTGACCGGGGTTTGTTTATACTTTTTGGTGAGCTGCTCTTCCTAGCGATCTCCTGGCAGCACCTTGGAGTTTCCTTTTGTATTCTCCCGTCTATTTCATTCAGACTAAGGGATTGTATATATTTATGTATTCTGGTGTATTCTGATAGTTGCCCGCAACACTCGTGACACTAGTTCCTGGCACACATGTGCGTACATTTTTGGGATTTTGGGCTGCATTTTCATACATGTGCTTACCTTATGGTTCACGTATCAGATGGCTTTAATTTTTATGTCACAGGCTATTATCATGTTAATAAATGTTTAAAACTGGTAAAAGATCAAATAATAAATCACTTGGGAAGGGTAACACTTAGTGTAATTTATGTTGGCTTGCCTAACCCCGTCGTTGGGCGCCATCACGAACCCTGTGAGAAATTGGGTCATGATAGAAATGAAGTTGGAAGATCTTGTGATACGTCTCAAGATTGAGGAAGACAACAAAACAGCCGAGAAGAAGTCTCGTGGAAATTCAACGATCATGGGAGCTAATATAGTTGAGGAAACTACTCCAAAAAGTAAGAAGAGGAAGAGGACTTCTAGACAGACTAAGTAGAAGAACAAAAAGAAATTCAAGGACAACTGCTACAATTGTGGAAGAGTTGGTCACAAAGCCCCAGATTGTCGTTTCCCGAAAAAGTATAAGAAGAAGGGACAAGTCAACATAGTGGAGAAGAATGATGACATTGATGATCTTTGTGCAATGCTTTCGGAATACAACCTAGTTGGAAATCCGAAGGAGTGGTGGATTGACTCTGGATCTACTCGACATGTTTGTGCTGTCAAGGAAGAATTTGAGACTTACTCTACTGTTGGTCCCGAAGAAGAGATTTCCATGGGAAATAATACAACAACCAAGATTGAAGGTTATGGGAAGATATTCCTGAAGATGACTTCCGGCAAGGTGTTAACGCTCAACAACGTTCTTCATGTTCCTACTATTAGGAAGAATTTAGTTTCTACTTCTTTACTTGTGAAGAATGGATTCAAATGTGTATTTGTTTCTGATAAAGTTGTTGTAATAAAGAACGAAATGTATGTTGGAAAAGGCTACCTCACGGAGGGCCTTTTCAAACTCAATGTAATGGTTGTTGATAGTATGAATAAAATTTCAGCTTCTTCTTATTTATTGGAGTCAAATGATTTATGGCATATTTGTTTAGGACATGTCAATTATAAAACCTTGCGAAAATTAATTAATTTAGAAGTATTGCCTAAATTCGAGTGTAATAAATCGTAATGTCAAATATGTGTTGAATCTAAGTTTGTAAAACATCCTTATAAGTCTGTTGAAAGGAATTCAAATCCTTTAGACTTAATTCATACTGAAATTTGCGATATGAAGTCGATACCATCTCGAGGTGGGAAAAAGTATTTTATTACTTTTATTGATGATTGCACTCGATATTGTTATGTTTATTTGCTTAATAGTAAGGATGAAGCAATTGAAACATTTAAGCAATACAAGAATGAAGTGGAGAATCAATTGAATAAAAATTCAAAATGATTAGAAGTGATAGAGGTGGAGAATATGAATCTCCCTTTGCAAAAATATGTTCGGAATTGTCACGCCCCGAAATCCCACCATCGGGCCGTAATGGCGTCTAACGTTGAACCCGCTAGACAAGCCAACGTATATAGCTAAATAGCATGAAAATCTCAACTTTCAAGAATAAGCTAAAACACTTAGAAATTAAATAAGCGAAATGAATACAGATTTTTTTAAGCTAAGTAAAGATAATCACAAAACATCGACGCAAAATATCCAAAAATCTGGAGGCACAAACTCACTGTCACGACCCTAGTTCGCCCTCCGTGAACATGTCGTAACGGAGCCTAGTCCCTATGACTAGGTAAGCCTAACAATGCGGAATAGCAACGTAAATGCGGAAATAAGTAAGTAAAAGAAAGCTAAACAATCGAAAAGGAAGACTGTATATAAAAGCCACTTGGCATATACAACCCAAAATAATACGGAAGTCTACAACATCACCCCAAAACCCGGAAACTCATGGGAACCACAGGCTAACAGAATGTAATACACTGCTCTAACTTCCAGAATAACTATACAACTGAAAGGAGGGATAAACTTTTCACAAAAGATGGAATAAGATAGAGACTCCTAGTCTGCGGACGCGGCAGATATACCTCGAAGTCTCTACTGTATCTCTCAACCTCGGGAATCGTGCGACTGAGTGGAGGTACCTGGATCTGTACATGAAAAACATGCGCAGGAAAGGGCATGAGTACACCACAGCGGTACTCAGTAAGTGCCAAGCCTAACCTCGCTCGGGTAGTGACGAGGAAGGTCAGGGCCCTAATGAGATCAAACAATATAATAGGAATTTGCAGTATGAAAACATGCGGTAATAATGAGTATAGTGGTGAAATAAGACAGGTCAAACAAGGCAATAACTAAACAAAAGAATAGAGTAAGCCCGAAATATGTACAACATAATAACAATGGTAACAATGCGGATGTCCCAGGATACCGCTCTGTAGTCCCAAAGTAAATAAGCAGGGGAATCTCCCAGGATACCGTCCTGTAGTCCCAAAGTAAATAAGCAGGGGGATCTCCCGGGATACCGTCCCGTAGTCCCAAACTAAATATGCAGGGGGATCTCCCGGGATACCGTCCCGTAGTCCCAAAGTAAATATGCAGGGGGATCTCCCGGGATACCGCCCCGTAGTCCCAAAGTAAGTATGCAGGGGGATCTCTCGGGATACCGTCCCGTAGTCCAAAAGTATATATGCAGGGGGGGATCTCCCGGGATACCGTCCCGTAGTCCCAATGTATATATGCAGGGGGATCTCCCGGGATACCATCCCGTAGTCCCAAAGTAAATATGCAGGGAGGATCTCTTGGGATACCGTCCCGTAGTCCCAAAGTAAATACACGGCACAACAAGAAGGCGTTCAGAATTAAAGTGCAAAATACAAAGCAACAAGTAATTTTAGTCTACATGCTTCACGTAGCGCAATTAAGGAAATTTAAGCCAATAGGTACAATTTTCTAACCTTACATAGACTATAGTTGTAATTTAATAAAACAGGTAAGAAAGAAACTCAGTCTAAATGTTTAAAGTTAAACCTAATTTTCAACAATTAGCACAAGTACGCGCTCGTCACCTCACGTACAAGGCACTCAATAATCAAATATCACATCCTAAGGGGTAAGGTCCCCCACAGAAAGTTAGACAAGCCACTTACCTCGAACCGGCTCAAAACCAACTTGAAATCACACTTTTTCCACGAGTATCCGACTCCAAATGGCCCAAGTCTATAAAATTAAATACATATCGTAATTAACATCTTATGCAACTATTCATACTGTTTAACTCAAGCTAAGGCGTGAAATTATGTAAAATGACCAAAAAGCCCCTCAGGCCCACGACTCGGAATCGGGTAAAAGTCATATTTTTCGGACACCCATTCACTCATGAACTCATTTAACCAGAAATAATCGAAATCTGATGCTAAAAACCTCAAAATTTCCAGAATTTCGGATTAGGAATGATCTCATCCCTTCCTATGGGGTTTCCACTATTTTTGATAATTAAACTAAAGAAAACAATGAGAATTAATTGTCTAAAAATGAATTAGGAAATGTTACCTATGATCCTTCCCCTTGAAATCCCCAGAAAATCGCCAATCTTGAGCTCCAAAACTCTTAAATGGTTAAAATGGCAAAACCCTCGGATTTCTTGAATATTAACAGGGATTTTCACACCTACGGTGCCTAAATTTGAACTTGCGACACCGCAGCTGCGGAAAAAGCATCGCAGATGCGGAAGTCACTTAAATGCACAGGGGCCGCACCTGCGATCGCATTGGTCGCACTTGCGGTCCCGCACCTGCGAACCTAGGTCGCACCTGCGACCACTGGGCCAAGGCTCCCCTATCGCACCTGCGCACCATGCCTGCGTGGCCGCACCTGCGGAAAAACCTTCGCAGGTGCGAAGACACCAGAAGGTGTCTGGTTTAGCAGCAAGAAAGTCCCATTCTCACCCGTTAAGCATCCGAAACAACCCCGAGGCCCCCGAGACCTCAACCAAAATTACCAACCAACCCTAACACCTCATTTGAACTAGGCCGAGCCTTAAAAACACGTCTCATAACATCAAAATCATCGTTTATGCAAAGATTCAAGCCTAGGAACTTAGGAAATTCTAGAATTCACATTCGACGCTGAAACACATCTAAACTTATCCGAATGACCTCAAATTTTGCACACACATCCCAAATGACATAAAGGAACTATTGAAACTTCCAGAATTCCAGTCCGACCCTCGGATCAAAGATTCACTATCGGACCGGAAACTTCGAAAACTCAAAGTTCGGCATTTCAAGCCTAAATAAGCTACGGACTTCCAAAATACATTCCGAACACGCTCCCAACCCCGAAATCACCTAACGAAGCTAACTAAACCATCTAATTTCCATTCCAAGGCCGTCTTCACACTTCTCCGACTACGGGAAACTTTCCAACACTTAAGCTCTCATTTTAGGGACTAAAATGTCCCAAAACTCTCCGAAACTCCAAACCGAACATCCCAGTAATTCAGTTAAGCAGAAATAGACTTAAGAAAAACAGTTAACAGGTGATCGGGACTTCAATTCTTAAGATGAACGGCCGGGGTCTTCACATCCTCCTACACTTAAAAATTCGTTCGTCCTCGAACGATCATAAAGACATACCTGAAGTAGTTAAAAGATGAGGGTAACTGCTGCGCATATCCTGCTCGGTCTCCAAGGTCGCCTCCTCGGTCGGCTGGCCCCGCCACTGAATCTTTACTGAAGCAATGTTCTCCGACCTGAGCTTTCTGACCTGCCCGTCCAATATAGCTATAGGCTCCTCAATATATGATAGATCCTTGTCCAAATGGACTGAGCTGAAATCCAAGACATGGGATGGGTCACCGTGATATCTCCGGAGCATCGAAACATGAAATACCGGATGAACTCCTGCCAAGCTGGGAGGTAAGACAAGCTCATAAGCAACCTCCCCAACACGCCTCAATATCTCAAAAGGCCCAATAAACCTCAGACTCAACTTCCCCTTCTTCCCAAACCTCATAACGCCCTTCATAGGCGAAACCCGAAGCAAAACCCGCTCTCTAACCATATATGAAACATCACGAACCTTCCGATCGGCGTAACTCTTCTGTCTGGACTGGGCTGTACGGAGTCTATCCTGAATCACCTTGACCTTCTCCAATGCATCCTGAACCAACTCTGTGCCCAAAATCCTGGCCATACCCGGCTCACACCAACCCACCGGAGATCTGAACCTCCTATGCCTCATACGGCGCCATCTGAATGCTGGATTGATAACTGTTGTTGTAAGCAAATTCTGCCAATGGCAAGAACTGATCCCATGATCCTCCAAACTCAATCACACACACACGGAGCATATCCTCAAGAATCTGAATAGTGCGCTCGGACTGTCTGTCCGTCTGGGGGTGAAATGCTGTGCTCAACTCCACCCTGGTACCTAACTCCTGCTGAGCAGCTCTCCAGAATCGCGAGGTGAACTGAGTACCTCCGTCTGAAATAATAGAAACCGGAATACCATGCAGACGAACAATCTCCCGAATATATATCTCTGCCAACTGCTCCGAGGAATAAGTAATCAGTACCGGAATGAAATGGGATGATTTGGTCAACCGATCAACAATCACCCAAATAGCATCATGCTTCCTTATATTCCGAGGAAGTCCAACCACAAAGTCCATGGTGATCCGCTCCCACTTCCACTTTGGAAGCTCAATCTACTAAAGCAACCCTCCCGGTTTCTGATGCTCACACTTGACCTGCTGACAATTGAGGCACTTGGCTACAAACTCTGCTATATCCTTCTTCATCCTTCGCCACCAATAGTGCTGCCTCAAACCCTGATACATCTTCACAGTACCCGGATGGATGTAATATCGCGAACTATGGGCCTCTGCCAAAATCAACTTCCGAAGTCCATCAAAATTGGGCACACAAATCCGGCCCTGCATCCTCAATACCCCATCATCTCCAATGGTCAAATCTCTGGCATCACCGTGCTGGACTGTGTCCCTGAGGACAAGTAAATGAGGATCATCATACTGCCGCTCCCTGATACGGTCGAATAAGGAAGACTGAAAAACCACACAAGCCAATACCCGGCAAGGCTCAGAAAGATCCAATCTCACGAACTGACTGGCTAATGACTGAACATATAAGGCTAAAGGCCTCTCAGCTACATGAAGATATGCCAGACTCCCCAAACTCTCCGCCCGGTGACTCAAGGCGTCGGCCACCACATTGGCCTTCCCCGGGTGGTATAATATAGTGATGTCATAGTCCTTTAGCAACTCTAGCCATCTGCGCTGGCGCAAATTTAGATCCTTCTGCCTGAATATGTGCTGCAAACTCCGTTGGTCAGTATAAATCTCACAAGGCACACCGTACAAATAATGACGCCAGATCTTCAAGGCATGAACAATGGCAGCTAACTCAAGGTCATGGACATGGTAATTCTTCTCATGTATCTTCAACTGTCTGGACGCGTAAGAAATCACCCTACCGTCCTGCATCAACACCGCTCCAAGGCCAACTCGCGAGGCATCACAATAAACTGTATAAGACCCCAAACCCGTAGGCAATATCAAGTTTGGGGTTGTAGTCAAAGATGTCTTGAGCTTCTGAAAGCTCGCCTCACACTCCTCTGTCCACTTAAATGGAGCCACCTTCTGGGTCAATCTAGTCATAGGGGCTGCAACCGATGAAAATCCCTCCACAAAACAGCGGTAGTAACCCGCCAAGCCAAGGAAACTGCGAATCTCTGTAACTGAGGACGGCCTGGGCCAACTCTGCACGGCCTCTACCTTCTTCGGATCCACTCGAATGTCCTCACTCGATACCACGTGGACTAAGAAGGCCACAGAACTCAACCAAAATTCACATTTTGAGAACTTAGCATACTGTTTCTTCTCTCTCAAGGTCTGAAGCACTGACCTTAGGTGCTGCTCATGATCTTCCCGACTCCGCGAGTAAACAAGAATATCATCTATGAAAACAATGACGAACGAGTCGAGATATGGCCTGAACACACTGTGCATCAAATGCATAAATGTTGCAGGGGCATTAGTGTTCCCGAATGACATAACTAGAAACTCATAATGGCCATACCGAGTCCTGAAAGCAGTCTTCGGGATATCCGGCTCCCAAATCTTCAACTGATGGTAACCTGAGCGCAAATCAATCTTAGAAAATACCCGTGCGCCCTGAAGCTGGTCAAATAAATCATCAATACGAGTCAAAGGATAGCGGTTCTTTACTGTAACCTTGTTCAGCTGGCGATAATCAATACACATACGCATAGAACCATCTTTCTTTTTCACAAATAAGACAGGAGCACCCCAAGGTGAAACACTGGGTCGAATTAAACCCTTATCAAGCAATTCTTGTAAATGATCCTTCAACTCCTTCAACTCAGGAGGAGCCATACGGTAAGGAGGAATGGAAATGGGCTGAGTGCCCGGCAACAAATCAATGCCAAAATCAATGTCTCTATCGGGCGGCATGCCGGAAGATCAGCTGGAAACACCTCGGGATAATCCCGTACCACTGGAACTAAATCAATAGAAGGGGTATCAACACTGACATCTCTTACATAAGCCAAATACGCGGCACACCCCTTCTCAACCATATGCTGAGCTCTAAGAAAAGAGATAACTCTACTAGGAGTGTGATATAAAGCACCACTCCACTCAATACGCGGAATACCTGGCATAGCCAGCGTCACGGTCTTAGCGTGACAATGAAGAATAGCATAATGGGGAGACAACCAGTCCATGCCCAAGATAATATCAAAATCTACCATATCGAGTAACAATAAATTCACACTGGTCTCAAAACCACGAATAGTAACCAAACACGACCGATAAACGCGGTTCACAACAAGAGAATCTCCCACGGGAGTAGAAACATAAACAGGAGAACCCAAAGAATCTCGGACTATAACCAAATGCGGAGCAAAATAAGAAGACACATAAGAGTATGTGGAGCCTGGATCGAATAGAACCGATGCATCTCTGTGAAAAACTAGTATAATACCTGTGATAACAAAATCGGAGGCAACAACCTCGGTACGAGCAGGAATAGCATAATATGCCTGGCCTCCCCCTCGAGGGCGACCTCTACCTCCCCGACCTCCACCCCTGGCTGGCTGGGCAGATGGGGTAGCAACTGGAGCTATGATCATGGCCTGAGAACCCTGCTGAGCACGCTGTGGCTGAAAAGTCTGTGAAGATGCACCCCTACTAAGTCTGGTGCAGTCCCTAACCACATGGCGTGTATCACCATACTCGAAACAAGCTCTAGGAGGACGTGGTGGCTGTGACTGGCTGGGGCCAAGTCTGCTAGATTGACCTCTGAAAGCACCCCACGCAGGAGGCGCGCTAGAAGCTGGAGGTGCATAGTAAGGCTCCTGAGGCCTCAGTGGAGCTGGGGTACCACTGGCTGCTGGAAGAGCTAAATGAATTGGGCGGACAATATAACCCCTTCCATGATGACCTGCTACTGGGGTACGGGCACCAGAGTAGTGGCCCGACTCTCGAGACCTCTTGGCCTCCCTCTCCTCTCGCTCCCTAGCGAGCATACCCTTGATCCTCCTAGCAATGCTCACTACCTGCTAATAAGGAATGTCCATCTCCAACTGTCGAGCCATGCTAGATCTGATGGGTGGGGTAAGACCCTCAATGAACCGTCGAACCCTCTCGCGGATAGTAGCAACCAAAGCCGGTGCATGCCTAGCCAAGCTGGTGTAACAGATAGCATACTCTGAAACTGTCATAGCACCCTGGTGCAAATGCTCAAACTCTGCGCGCCATGCGTCCCTGAGGCTCTGAGGAACAAACTCCCTCAGGAACATATCTGAGAACTGGGTCCAGGTCAGTGAAGTAGCCTCGTCTGGACTGTCTAACTCATAGGTGCGCCACCAATCATAGGCGGCTCCGCGAAGCTGGAAGGTAGTAAAGGAAACACCACTAGATCTGGCTATGCCCATAGTGCGAAGAATACGGTGACACCCCTCTATAAAACCCAAGGCATCATCTGATTCTAGTACACTGAATACAGGAGGGTCATACTACTTGAACCTCTCAAGTCTCCGCTGCTCATCCTCTGAAGCAGTTGATCCCTCCTGGGGCTGAGCTGGCACTACAGGCGGTACAGGAATAATCTCTGGGACCTGCTCCACATGCACTCGCTGCTCAGGAGTGCGGGCGGCGGGAGTCTGTGCTCCTCCCCCAGCCTGAGATGTGGCTGCAGCAAGGGGAAGCAACCCTGCCTGAGCCAGAGTGGTGTACATGTACATGAACTGAGCTAATGTCTCCTGAAGAGCTGGATTAGTAGCGGCAGTAGGCGTGGAAGGTATCTGGACCTCAACTGGATCTGCTGGTGGTATCTCTGCGGAAGCTCGCGCAGGTGCTCTCGCTGCACCACGTGTGCGTCCTCGGCCTCTACCCCGGCCCCGGCCTCTGGCGGATGCTGTAGGGGGCACGGGTGCCCGATTGTCCCAAGTAGCACGTGTCCTCACCATCTGTGAGAGAATAGAAAATAAAGGTTTAGAATTGATGTCAAAAGATATTGCATGACAAGGAATCCAATGAAGTGAAGATTTTTCCTAAGCAGTTACATAGCCTCTCGTAGATAAGTACAGACGTCTCCGTACCGATCAGCGAGACTCTAATAAACCGGCCTGTGTTCCGTGACTCCTATGTACCTAGAGCTCTGATACCAACTTGTCACGACCCCAGTTCGCCCTCCGTGAACATGTCGTGACGGCGCCTAGTCACTATGACTAGGTAAGCCTAACAATGCGGAATAACAACGTAAATGCGGAAATAAGTAAGTAAAAGAAAGCTAAACAGTCGAAAAGGAAGACTGTATATAAAAGCCACTTGGCATATACAACCCAAAATAATACGGAGTCTACTACATCACCCCAAAATCCGGAAACTCATGGGAACCACAGGCTAACAGAATGTAATACACTACTCTAACTCCAGAATAACTATACAACTGAAAGGAGGGATAAACTTTTCACAAAAGCTGGAATAAGATAGAGACTCCTGGTTTGCGGACACGACAAATATACCTCGAAGTCTCTGTTGTATCTCTCAACCTCGAGAATCATGCGCCTGAGTGGAGGTACCTCGATCTGCACATGAAAATCATGAGCAGGAAAGGGCATGAGTACACCACAGCGGTACTCAGTAAGTGCCAAGCCTAACCTCGGTCGGGTAGTGACGAGGAAGGTCAGGGCCCTACTGAGATCAAACAATATAATAGGAATTTACAGTATGAAAACAGGCGGTAATAATGAGTATAGCGGTGAAATAAGACAGGTCAAACAAGGCAATAGCTAAACACAAGAATAGAGTAAGCCCAAAATATGTACAGCATAATAACAATGGTAACAATGCGGATCTCCCACGATACCGCCCTGTAGTCCCAAAGTAAATAAGCAGGGGAATCTCCCAGGATACCGTCCTGTAGTCCCAAAGTAAATAAGCAGTGGAATCTCCCAGGATACCGTCCTGTAGTCCCAAAGTAAATAAGAAGGGGGTTCTCCCGGGATACCGTCCCGTAGTCCCAAACTAAATATGCAGGGGGATCTCCCGGGATACCATCCCGTATTCCCAAAAGTAAATATGCAGGGGATCTCCCGGGATACCATCCCGTAGTCCCAAAGTAAATATGCAGGG